>PHFE01000081.1:98998-129979 GCA_002796755.1 Paracorniculantispora psalliotae | reverse complement strand
TCGACCTTTCTCGGCTCCGACCTGGTGCCGCTGCGCAAGCGTGGTGTCCTCCAGGGGCTCGGCAACCTGGCGTACGGCACCGGCGCCATGATGGGCGGCGTCTTTGGCGGGCTCCTCAACGACAACTCCGCCATGGGCTGGCGCCTGGCCTTTTTGCTGCAGGTGCCGCCCATCATCGTCTCGGGCCTCATCGTGTACTTCATGGTGGACGTGCCGCCCAAGCAGAGCGACAAGTCGCGGCTCGCGCGCATCGACTTTGGCGGCGCCCTGCTGACCATTTCGTTCCTCGTGCTCATGCTGCTCGGCCTCAACGCGGGCGGCAACATCGTGCCGTGGCTGCACCCCCTGCCGCTCACCACCATCCCGCTCTCGCTCGTCATCTTTGCCGTCTTCCTGTGGTGGGAGAGCACGGCGCGCCAGCCCATCATCCCCGTGCGCCTGATGGCGGACCGCACCATCCTCGGCGCCTGCGTGACCAACTTTCTCTCCTGCATGGTCGTCATGGCGGGCCTCTTTTACGCGCCGCTGTTCCTCCAGGTCCTCGGCCGCAGCGCCACCGTCGCCGGCCTGCAGATGCTGTGGTCGTCGCTGGGCGTGTCCGTCGGCTCCGTCGCGAGCGGCTTCGTCATGAAGCGCACCGGCCGCTACTGGAGCATGGGCCTCGTGGCCATGGCGAGCATGTTCATCGGCATCGTCCTGTTCCGCCTCTTTGATCGCGCCACGCCCATCTGGGTCATGGGCATCAGCTTCTTCTTCACCGGCGCCGGCCACGGCGGCATGCTGACCGTCACGCTGCTGGCTGCCATTGCCGCCGTCGAGCACGCCCAGCAGGCCGTAGTCACCAGTGGCACCTACATGGCGCGCAGCATTGGCTCGACGCTGGGCGTGACGATTGGCGCGACTGTGTATCAAAACGTGCTGCAGTCAGAGCTTTGGCGGCTCTTTGGCGACCAGCCCGGCGCGGCCGACGAAATTCGGCGCATCAGGGAAAGTCTGGATGAACTGAAGCACCTTCCATCTGGATGGTTCGACGGTGTCATTCATTCATTCACCGATGCCTTTCACGCTGTGGCGTGGACGCAGCTTGGCCTAGTGGTGGCGGCGACAGTGTCAATTGCCCTTATGCGCGAGCATAAGCTTCACAGCAACTTGTCAAGGAATTAAGATTGTTCTAGATATAATTTCTACTGTATATATATTGTTATAGGATATAAAGGAAAAGTGTTGATATTTTTTTTACCTCTGACGGGAGGCATATTCAAGCGCTTACTCTTAACGTGCATTTGCTTGATACGTGATGCAGGGACGGCGACAACGGTTTACCAGCTTGGCGCACTTTGAAACGCCTGTCAAACCGTGCTGTGCGTCTGACTAGAGGCTCATCCAACAGATCGGCGGGCATAATCAGAGTCTGCCTGGTGCGGCGTCGAAGGCGCGGTGGCTTTCCCAAATTAGAGCTCGGCTGCTTCCACGTATGGTATAGCGCTCACCAACTCCGTCATCGCCGCCCATCACTTCAGCCTTGTTTTATGTTGGAGATTTTTCATTTAATTACAGCTCATGGCCATTTGCATTTCTTCTTCTCTCCCGGAGTAGTATTACAGTTTTTTACGCTTTATACTCTCTTTTTCTCAACATTACCTTTGCTTGTCTTACGAATTGACAATGAAGCTCTCCATGGCGGCCATGGCCCTGCTCGCGCAGACGGCCTTTTGCGACAGCGTCATGCAGGCGCGCGAGGCCAAAATCACAGCCGCCGCGCAGCTCGACCGACGAGCCCAGAAAGACCAATGCGACACGGGCAAGACGGCGTGCGGCGACGGCAACGGGTGCTGCCCGCGCGGCGCCAAGTGCACCACCAGCAAGGGCGTGGGCGTGTGCGCCGACGCCTGCTACAGCGCGACGCTCTTCTGCGACTTTGGCAACGGCGTCAACCTGTGCTGCCAGCCGGGCGCGTCGTGCGACTACAGCCAGAGCGTGTGCACGCAGCACAGCACAGATTCCGGTGGCGTGTGGACGTCGTCGTCGACGAGCAGCACGGACGGAACGCGGCTGCCTACGGGGCCTGTGTTTTCCAGCACAGCGGATGAGGAGAGCTCGTCGTCGTCGACGACTACGACAACAGCAACAACAGACTCGACGACGGAAGAGACGCAGACGAGTCAATCCACGACGGATACGACAGGCACAGGATCGAGCGCCAGCAGCGCAACGCCGACGAAGAACCCCAAGGACAGCGGCAGCGCGATTGTGGCGAGCTGGAGCGCGGGGGTGCTGGCGGTGGTGTTTGGCATCATGGTGGCGCTGTAACGGACTGTACGGTGGATGTTTAATGCATAATTGAATTTGGATATGATGGCCAAGAAGTATGATACCCAGAGTGTAGAAAAGCTCCGAGGGAGGATGGCGGCGCAGATCCCAGGCGAATAAGCTTGGCTGTATATAGATGAAAGGTCTATCCTGCAGTAACGTATGGCTGCAGTAAAATCATCAATTAAAATCATCAATTAAATATCAAGTCGCAAACATGCTTATGCAGCCGTGTGATGGGCGCAATTATTGATGCAGAGGCAAGACATGCAGATGGCTGTTTGCCAGCGAATAAGCCAATCGCAATGCGTCCCAAGACAGCATGAGGCGTCGATTAAGGCGCAGCAGCAGCAACAGCCATGGCTGTGGCTGAGTCGGAGGTGGGGCAGCCGATGAACAGCGCTGCAAGAGATGCCGTCACCACTGTAACAGTCAGCATCCGTCCACTGAAACCCATCCACAAGAGCCAGAGCCCAGTGGAGCCTTCAGACACCGCGTGGCCGCGGCAACGTCTTTCTTTTCGCGGCGCTGCTTTTTTTAGCCCAGCTAAACAGCAAGGGCGGAAAGCTGAGAGCCACAGAGGGTCCCCATATCGCCTTGTCGCACCGCCAACTGGCTGCCGGGGCTGACACGCACGCTCGCCAGGCTTCTTTTTCCTTTTGGCCTGTTTGCCTCGTACTTCTCTTCTTCCTCCTCCGTGTCTTCCGCCTCTTATTATTTTCTCATCTCCTCTTCTTTTGGAGAGAACATCTTCTTCTCGCTCTCGCTCACCTCTCGCATCCTTGGCTACTGCCACTATATTTTTAATCTTTGCACTACCACACACCACCCCGAATTCGAAGCTTTGTCTTAGCGGGCTTCACGACGCCACCAAAGCAAGCACAACGACATTCCTGCAACGCCTCTCGACACTTGCTTAGCGCCGATCTCGGGCAAACGAATATATACATATACCTCCAAAACGACGAAGCGAATCGAATAGGAAGAACACTTTGTCGACTTTGCTAAACACTTGTTCGTCCCTGTCGACCACGGCTTTGTTTACCCGCTTGGCGCTGCGCTGCATCGGAAACTTTATCGTCACCCATTGTTGACACGCTGAAACCTCCCGTCACCATGATTGAGTTTGACCCCGACCGTGTGCCGCTCCTCAAGCTGGGCCTGCACATTACCCAGATTATCTTGGCCTTTGTGCTCTGGGTGCTTGAGATTGCCGTCTTCACTGGCAAGGGCGCCAAAGTTGTGGGCAACAATGGCTGGACGTTTGCCGCCGTAAGGATGCCCTTTTTTCTCAGCCGAAATAGCAATGACTGACACAGATATGGCAGTTCTTCATTTCGATCCCCATCTGGGTATACCTCATCATGACGCCCCGATTCGAGCGCACGCGTCGTTTCGCCAATGTCCACGCCATGTTCGCCGTGGACCTCTTTGGCGTCATCCTCTGGCTCTCTGCCTTTGCGACCCAGGCTGCCTACAACTCCTCCGGGCTCTGCGGCAGCCGTTGTGGCATCAGCAAGGGCGTTGTAGCTCTTGGTGTCATCATCACGTATGTGTCCTTACGCTCTTTCTCCTCCCAGTGACCAAAATGCTAACAGGATGCTAGTCTTCTCTTTGCCGGCAGCACCTTTATCAGCGGCTACACCATGACCTATTACAACTTCCACGGCAACCTGCCCGGCTACAGCAACCGCAAGATCCGCGGCGGCAGCAACGACATTGACCCCGACAAGGAGGCCTTTTCCATGGCGCCCCACGGCGACGAGGCCTACGAGCGCGTCCACATGGACGACCACGAGCACGACAACAGCAGCTACGGCAACCGCTACGGCAGCAACCCCAACCCGTACGGCGGCAGCGAGCACTACGACGAGGAGGATCCCAACCGCTACGGTGCCCTGCCCCCGCGCAGCAACGCTGGCGCCTTCTTCGACAGCGAGACCGAGTACCACTCCGGCGGCGGCGCAGGCTCTCCGCCGCCGCCAGTGGCGCCCGCTACAATGCCGTACCGCCCGCCAGTCGTCGACGACTCGCCAGCCCAGTTCCCCCAGGCCAACTATGACCGTGTCGGTCGATAATTGCCTGGTGCGCGCCAGTTAGCTTGCGGCTTGCTTTGGCCAGAAATGCAGATATCAGCATTGCGTAGCATAGGACACCTTCTTTTTTGGTACGACGGGACGGTACAGGATCATGGCTCTCACATCTTTTTCGAGCGGCGTTTTTACGGGACTAGGCACATTGGACGGCGTCAGGCATCTTGGCTTGGCAAACAGTCGGCACTGCCTGGGCAAACACATTGGGAGATACCACCTCCGGTCCGTACGGCGGACGGTATATAGAACTCTTTGGAATAGGACTAGACATTTGTGCTCATTTGAATTAAAATGGATGCAATCTGTAATTTATATTGATGTTTTCATCTTGGGCCATGTACTTTGCTTTATTAGACGCAGTCGTATAATTGACATGGACGTTTTCTTACATTGGCCATTCTTCTCACAGAAATTGAATGCAACGATATGATTGATATTGACATTTTTCTATATTCACCATCTATCGTGCTATATAGAAATCGTTTCATGAATTCCCAATGCAGAACAAATGCAAAAAAAACTCCGTAAAACGCCCGACTTTTTTCAAGAGACCCCAACGACGACACATGTCCAAATGCTTTTCATCACACAGCGTGTCCTTCTTCTGTTTTGTTTCCATATTTACGCACTCAGCTTCTTCAGTCTGCGTGCAATGTCCGCCGCCGTCTGCTGCATCGGGTTCAGCTTCGCATCCCTCGCCATGGCGCGCGTATCCTCCCCATGCTTCGCGACCAACTTCCCCAGCCACTCGGCCTCACGCTCGCTCAGATGTCTCGCCTTCTTCGGCGCCGGGTTGCGCGCCTGCTCGACCAGCTCCCTGACCACGTCCGTCATGCCCTCATCCGCCACATCCATGATGCCGCCCCATTCCTCGTGCTCCTCCTTGCCCTTTTTGTTCTTCTTGTAGCTGCCATCGTCCAACTCCGTAATTACGTCGGCTTCCTCGTCTTCGGCGTCGTCGAGGTGGCGCAGGGGATCGTTGAGCGGGTTCTCGACCGCCCCGCGGATGACGCGGATAATCTTGCCCGAGGCGTCGCGCTCCACCTTGGCTTCGGAGATGATGGCCTTCTCGGTGGTGTCAATGGCGAACGGGGAGGAGGAGGCGGCGTCGGCGGCCGAGTGCGCGGCTTGGAGCGCGGCGATGGAGGATTTGTCGAGGCGGCCCTCAACACCGCCGGTCGGGGCGCGCAGGCGGGACACGAGGCCGAGACGGCGGTAGTTTTGCGACATGGTGGCATTCTTGTCCCTGCTGCGGTGTTAGTTCTCTGGGCTGATCGCCAAGGAGGTGATTTTATTGGTAGGCGACGCACCAGTTCTCGGCAATAATGTTGTTGCCCCGCGGGTTGAGAATCTTTTTCGTCTTGTTGGACTGGCGGATCGGCTGGCGGCCGGCGCGGCGCTTCTTCTTCTGCAATTCGCGACCCATGGCTGTGGATTATTTATATCGATGTGATATGAGACGTGTAGATTATGCAGACAGTCGGCAGAATAAATGTCGACTGCTGGTGTTTCTGGTTCAAAAAGAGACGGGTGGTCGATTTGCAGCAAGAGAGTCTCGATTTTTTTTCTGGACCAGCCTATCGATAAGCTCCACTCGGCGCTCGCCAGCCTCATGGAACGGCCTACCCGGTAGCACTTTATAAAATGAGTTCTAGCGCCGTCAACGAATTTTGTAGAATTATTTTATGTATATAGGAGATCACTCTTATGCGCAGAAAGTAATATTACCGACAGCCCTTGGTTATATCTGCGCGTTGTCTCTGTGGTCCGCTGTTGTATCCAGCAAACTGACGTTGATATGTGGATTCAAGTTCCAGTCTGTTTCTCGATATCTCCAAGTGCTCGGCAAAATTATCAGCTAAAATGGACACAAGCATTAGTTTTGGACAATTAAGCAAAATCTGCTCTATAACCTTGAGCAATACTGTTGACGAATGACACCCATGTTAGCTAGTCAGTCCTCCACCGTCCGCATCCCTTAGCACAACCTCATGTAAACCAGTTTATTCCCTATCCGGGCAGAGCACGCCGGGCCGGGCATGCGTATTAGTGCGATGACGACATGTAACATACTAATGAACGATGATTAAGATAAAAATCTATGTATATTTATTCTAATTCATTCTTTGGGTGAGAATGGCCGAGACAATGCACAAACGTTGAGCCTAAGACCAGTTAAAGGCTCTTTTCTACCTCCATCACCTCCTTGGTGCCTTCTTCGATGGCCTTTACGCGAGCCTCATCGAGGCGCTTGAGCGGCCGCCTGGGATAGCCACCGTAGCCGAAATAGCTCTGAATGGCCTGCTTGGTGCCCGCGATTGCAGCCTTAGTGAGGAACCAGTCGCCCCTGCTGAGGATCTTTTGCAGCGCCTCGGCCTCGTCACGCTTGCCCTCGGCGTAGAGGTTCCAGACGCGCGCGCAGACCTTGGGCATGACGTTGGCGCCGCCGGCGATGATGCCGCTGCCGCCGCTCTGCAGCGTCTGCGCCGTAAAGTCGCAGATGCCGCCAAACGCCATGTACCCCGAGCCCTCGGCGGCGGGCGTCTTGGCGTTGGTGCCGGCCGCGACGCGGGTCAGCTTGCCCGTGTTGCCGCAGGTGAACTTGGTGCCGACAATGTTGGGGTGCGCGGCGAGGCGGATGAGGAGATCGCTGTCCATGTCGATGCCGGACACGGCGCCCGGGTAGTTGTACAGGATGACGGGCAGCGGCGAGGCGTCGGCGACGGCGGTGAAGTAGGCGGCGATGACATCCTCGTCCGTCTGCGCGCGGTAGTACGACGGCGGCAGTATGAGCGCGTAGTCGGCGCCCTGCGCGGCCGCGAGCGTGCACAGCTCAATCGTGCCCCGGACGGAACCCTCCGTGGCGCCGAGGATGATGGGCGTGGAGGCGAAGCCGGCCTCGTCGAGCGCCTCGCGCGTGGCCTTGGTGACGGCGAGCTTCTCCTCGCGCGTGCAGTGGACGGCTTCGCCGTTGGAGCCCATGACGACAAGGCCTACGAGGCCGTCACGGACGAGGCGAGCAGCGTGCTTCTTGATGGTGGGGATGTCGAGGTCCTCGGTCTCAGGGTCGAAGAAGGTCATGGTGGGGGCGTAGATGCCGCATGGCAGCGCACGACGTTGGGTAGCCATGATGTCTGGATGAAGAGAAAGATGTAAGAGAAAGAAAGAGGCTGTATATATGCGAATATGGGTGAATATGTAAGAGGAGAGAATATTGGGAATTGCAACGGGGTCTTCGATGTCAAGTTTGGGGTGTACCAACACCGGTGGTGGGGCCGGTGCCGCTGCCGGTCACCCCAGTCGGTAGCGCGAGAGCCGTCGGGATTTTGCCCGCAGTGGTGAGGAAAGCAAATGGTTGGACAAATGATGTGAAAAGATTTCAGACCGACACCGGAGATTCCATGTAGACAGGTAGTATCAGTCAATATATCAGAGAGGCTTTTCGTCTTAAAATGCGGCCAGACCGTTACTGACACAGGCTGTCCTGAGATTATTCCACCAGTGAGAGCCCAAATCTCCGCCATGTAAACCGGGATACTGGCAGCGAGCCGTCGGGACAATTGCGACCGACATGAAACGACCAAATTGGGCACTGGATTGTAATTTCAGGCCGAATTTCGAAAACATTTTAAACGTCTCATCCGTTTTACAGTAAGTTATGGTGTTCAGTAATGTGCGTAGCGTGCAGCTCGAGAATCTCAGTCTGTACACGGTAGCAGGGAGAGTGCTCAATAAAGTCAACGCGCTAAAACTACGACGATAATTCTTCAATGGATGAAGACTGACCTATCTACGTTCACGAAACTACTGGGGATGTTGTTGCCGTCAACATTTTATTAGTGCGGGGTTGTTGGCGGGGGAGGGGTATCTGAACGGACCAGCGAATCGACCTCCAGCAAACTTTGAAGTGCGGTTGCCACAACAAATCAATCATAAAGGTGACTATTAAATACTGTCAACAAAAACAACTAAACCGGCAATCCTCGCCGGTATACTCCGTAATAAACGTCGCCGAACATTGCTGGCTAATACAGCTGCACATCGCAGTGGGCCGGAGAATATTATTCCTCCAATTGCCGGCCGCCTTTATCGGAGCTCCAGCACAATAGCCGTTTGAAGCTCAACCATCCCGCGTTTGCTCAAAACCCCAGCTTTCTGCTGCTAAGCAAATCTGTGATTTCCAGATTCTTTCCTCCCATCTTGAGCCATTTTCGTCTTTTTCGCGCTGAGCGATAACTTCTGCGGAAAGTACCCTGAGATACCCCCGAGACGAAGCTTCCCCGCACGACATCACAATGGCCGCTCCCATCAATGTGTTGATGATTGGTACCGGCGAGTATACTACTGGTTTCGTCGGTACCGGTGGCTCAGCCTCTGACAAGAAGGTTGGCGTTGTTGGCCTCACCCTCTTTGACTTGCGCCGCCGTGGCAAGGTAGAGAAGCTCGGCATGGTTGGTGTCAACGGCACCAAGTTCCCCGCCATTCGTATGCATCACCACAATCTTCCTCTTCTCGCAACCACCCGCTAACTATTTCCAGGCGAGCATCTCGACAAGAACATTACGCAGGTCTACAATGGCCTCGATACCTCCTTCGACTCCTTCCCCGCCAACGACCAAACCGACCCCGAGGCCTACAAGGCGGCCATTGACGGTCTCAAGGCCGGCGACGCCATCACCATCTTCACTCCCGACCCCACACACTTCCCCATTGCCCTCTACGCCATCGAGCGCGGCATCCACGTCCTCATCACCAAGCCCGCCGTCAAGCTCCTCGAGCACCACCAGGAGCTGATCCAGCGCGCCGAGGAAAAGGGCGTGTACGTCTTCATCGAGCACCACAAGCGCTTCGACCCCGCCTACTCCGACGCCCGCTTCAAGGCCAAGACGCTCGGCGACTTCAACTACTGGTACTCGTACATGTCGCAGCCCAAGTACCAGCTCGACACCTTCAAGTCCTGGGCCGGCAAGGAGTCGGACATTTCCTACTACCTCAACAGCCACCACGTCGACATTTGCGACTCCATGGTGCAGGACCGCTACGTGCCCGTCAAGGTGTCGGCGTCCTCCTCCAAGGGCGTCGCCGTCGCCCGCGGCTGCGTCGACGAGACCGAGGACACCATCTCCGTCCTCGTCACCTGGGCCAAGAAGGACGACCCCAGCAAGCGCGCCATCGGCGTCTACACCTCCTCCTGGACCGCCCCCGAGCGCGCCGGTGTCCACACCAACCAGTACTTCCACTACCTCGCCGCCGAGGGCGAGATCCGCGTCGACCAGGCCCATCGCGGTTACGACATTGCCGACGACAAGGCCGGCCAGCTGCAGTGGTTCAACCCTTTCTACATGCGCTACGCCCCCGATGAGGATGGCAACTTCAACGGCCAGACGGGCTACGGCTACATCTCGATTGAGAAGTTTGTCGACGGCTGCCGCGCAGTCAACGAGGGTCGTCTGAAGCCAGCCGATCTGGACGCCAAGGGCCTCCCCACTCTTCGTAACACGATTGCTACCACGGCGATTCTGCATGCCGGCCGTAAGAGCATTGATGAGAGCCGCGAGATTAACATTGTGATTGAGGATGGTGTGTGGAAGCTGGTTTAGGGCATCTTGCGACAGAGGTACAGCGAATTGGATTTTAGACTGAGAAATAAAGTTTGACCAATGAATGTTAATGAATATCAACCAAAATACAAGGAATAATAATTTTAGCACAAGTATCGTTACATCACAGGCTGTGGCGGACGCCTTCAACCTTCGTCATAAGGTGGGGCAAAAATCGTCGAACAGAACAACTTTTTAGCACCTCAACCTCTCATCTGCCACCATGACCGCCAACATAATTGCATAAATGATAAGTGCTTTAGTTGCCTCGCTGATTTAATTTTCGACCATATCGTGGATAGTCGGAATCGCTACGGAATTACGCGCTATTGGTAGCAAAAAAGTTGCGATTACTTCTTGGCTGAGCTGTGATAGATATGGCGTCGCAAGACTCGGCGCCGACGCCCGGGTCCGGGGCTGGTACGGCCGGTATTCACCATTCCGATATCCTATTCTCCAATGGCCAGCAAATGTCGATGTCAGAGCTCATGTCGGGGCTGAAGAGGACGACACTCACCATACACAATCGCCTGCGCTCGATCCAGGCAGACGCCGAATTTGTCGCTCGAGCAGCGAGCGACTTTGGCGGGCCGCGTCCAATTACGTCGCAAGACCCTACCAAAGATGGCAAGAGAGTGACAAGACCGCTTATTGCGAATGAGCGTTGTGGCAGCTGGTACGTGCCGCCAGACACCAAGGGTGGCAGCGCCTACTTCAAGAGCACAGATGGCCACGAGCGGGCATGGAAATTCAGCACTAGAAGGCTGAATCTCCACATTGTAGAACTGGCAGAGACACATGATGGGTACGTTACACGCATAAAAATAGCAAAATAGACATTCCAGCTCACAAAACGCAGAGTCATCATTGTCGACTCGACGCGGCGGGGGAAACGCATGCCGGATGCGCTGTCCACTACCATCCCCGTGTGGTGCGCCGTGCTCAACCGCGTGCTGCTCCCGGACAACCCGCTGTCGCAGAAACTATTTCTGCCGCCGTCGCTGCCGGCCACGACGCACGCGCAAATCACTGCCCTGCTGCCGGGCTTTGTCGAGTCGTTGGTGGCGCTAAAGCTGCAGCAGCTCCCGCTCGGCCTCAGCAAGCCACTGCGACCGCTCTGGATCACGCAGGACTCCGTGCTGCCCGGCGATGGAGACGAGGAAAATGGTGACGGCAGCATATTTGACGACTATCGGCCTGTGATATGCTGCACGGCGAGCCGGCGCGTGGCGGGCAGCGAGATGGAGGAGGGGGGGTATATCCAAGGCGCGGGCGACGACACCGAGAACTGGGCGCACGGGCTGACGCCCCCAATCTTCTGGTCGCATGCAGATACGCTGCTCCAGGCCGTAGAGAGCGAGCTACCGGAACTGATAAGACGGCTGGTGGAGGAGGATGAAGCTAAGCATGCAACGCAGGGCAGCGAGGCGCATACGCAACTAGCACCCAACATCCACGTGTGTCCGACGTCGGCAGCAGCTGTTCCCAGCGTTAAGGACAGCAGTTCTGGGGCACTCAATGAATGTCACATTCAACTGCTGCCGTCGACAACACCTAAAGAGTCGTGGGTCCAGGGGCCACGTTTTATGCAGGCTGGGCTCGGCAACAGCAAGGCAGGCAGTCGGAACTTGCGCTTGGCACTACCCGAAATTTGCACATTTGCACGCAAATACATCAATGCATCGACGGACGACGAGAGGAAAATCATTGTATCGTGCGAATCGGGCAAAGACTTTTCGGTCGGCACGGCGCTGGCGCTGTCGTGCTTTCTCTTTGACGACGCGGGTGTGTTGCGTCCGGAAGGCGTGCCGGTCAGCTTCACCAAGACGCTCGTCAAGAGCAGGCTGGGAAGCTTCATGACGATATTTCCGGCTGCGAACCCGAGTCGGGCCACATTGCAGAGCGTAAATAGCTTCTTGATGGATTGGAGAAATTAGTTAAAAAGGGATCGCATTGATCGCGTGGTCAATATTTGGGGTATCACCAAGAGGAGGCTTTCCTGGAAATATACCGGACAGAACTGTCCACAATGATTGCGTAGGTTACACAGAATAGAGAAATCTGATACTTCTGCGTCAAAGACGGCATACTTACCTGTCCCAATACTCAATTAACCGCTGGGAAAGCTTCCTATCTCTACGAGTTGCTTGTAGGAGTGAAGTTGAGACTAAAGTTTGCCATATTGTAGATTGTCACACACAGAGCGGTAGTTTACACAAAGCAAGAGGTAGCACTAGCGCGCAAAGAAAAGAAAGAAGAAGGCAATGCTATTCAAACTCTTGGTCGTATTCTAACTCATTCTCTATGCAGTTTCGAATGTCTAGACTGCGCCAGAAGAAATCTTCTCCAAGGCAGCCGGGAACTCGGACCAGTCGCGCATAATGACCACAGCACCGGCCTCAGTTAGGATCTTCTCCATTTCAGGCTTTCTCTCATCCTCGTAGGGGCCAACGTAGCCAATGACCTTGATGCCGGCGCGGGTGCCGCTCAGGGTACCGCTCTTACTGTCCTCAATGGCGACGCTCTGCTCGGCGGTGCGGCCCAGCTTCTTGAGCGCGTGCAGGTAAACAGCCGGGTCGGGCTTGCTGGTGGGCTTCTCGAGCGACGTGGCGGCCGAGAAGACAACGTCGCCGGGGAAGTACTTGTCCTGGCCGACCTTTTCGATTGAGGCCTTGACGCGGCGCAGCGCAGACGACGAGACGACGGCCATGAGGTACTTCTTGGAAGCGGCCAGCTTCTCGAGCTGCTCGTCGACGCCCACGCACGGGCGCAGGGAGGCGCGGAGCTTGGCGATGACGGCGTCCTCCTCCATGGTGACGTACTTTTCCAGGTCGGCGTCGGAGATTTGGATGCCGTGGCGCTCCTGGAGAGAGGTGAGCATGCCGCGGAAGTTTTGGCCGACGAATTCCTTGATCAGCGTCTCGCCGGTGAAGCGCAGATCGACGTTGCGCTCGGCATTGATCTGGTTGATGAGGTCGGCGCAGGCCTCGAAGGCGAGCTCCTCGGAAAGCACGAGGGTGTTGTCGCAGTCGAAGAGGAGGGTGTTGATCTAAGTCGCGCAATTGTTAACGAAAGCATGCATTTCAAAGGGAAGAGTCGCTGTACTTCAGGCATTTTGGCAGATTTTGTTGTAGGAGCACGACGTTAATTGTTGCAAATGGCAGTGGAGGGGTCGGCGGGGTAAAGGAAGCTGGGCTAGACTACAGCCGATGGCGTTAATCTAGATCGTAATGGATGACGTCTGTTAGCAAGTGCGACCGTTGAGGTCATTCACAGAAGAGAAGACGGGCGCGGGGCGTACTTGATAAATAGGAGCCGAGACAAAAGATGGACAAGTCGATGATTGAGGGATAAACGGCCAATCGCTCAAGGAACCGGACCATCTCGATGATGAAAGAGGCGCCGGACAGACCCGTTGAGCCTATAACTGAGTGACTCTAGCCGTGCCACGCTTTTTAGCAGCTCCTCCCCACTGTAACCTTGCTGCTAAGGTGCTATCGCAGAAAACTTGGTTTCGATAGCGGTATTCGGGCCGTATTGTTTGATAGAGGATATATCTCTCATTTACCTGAAAAGAAATAAATCAAAGGGAGGCGTCATCTGCTTGCGGTTATGTTGTCGCGGTGAGATACTAACAAGTCTTCAGCAGCTGCAACAGTGCTGTACTGCAGGGTATTATTTAAATACATAAAAGAAGCATTGAATTTTGTGAGCATGCTCCAGTATTCCCATTCATCTCATAATTCCCCGAATTCACATGCATGAGCACATCTCTAGTTATGCTACGTCACATAGCTGGCCGTTAGTGGCGCATCCGATAACAGTGACAGCGGGATGCCTTGCAGTTCCACTTACAGCAAAATCAAGCTCCCCAATCAGCTGCACCACATTAAAAAGGCGCACGATGACCCTGCCACCCTTGTCCTGGCCTTTGTAATAAACGAAATTTTATTCACAACCTAGATAACTAGCTTGATGTGGCTGGAGCCCGGCCGTCCGAGTAGCCACAGTATCGTAGCAGCGGCCGAGTATTCCCAAAGCGACTAGCCTCATGCAGGTATTATCACTTTAGGCATCGCTTTCATTAATGGAGGATGTAGTATAAGGCGTCGTTGAGTGCCGTGTGTCGCACAACTTGGGTCACTCTGCCGTCCTCGCATGCAAAAGAAACGTCATGGTACAGTACATTATTTTGCAAAGTGGTTAATACATTATAGGCCGATTCTCATTTCGAAACTAACAATACGCGATCGCTAATCAATATTCATCTATTACATCTGTGCCGTGCCTGCATACCGATCGCACCAAACGATGGTACTGTCTTCTCCAGACTCGGCGCAGGAGGGGCAGTTTTGACAGCCAACGCGCCGCTTCGCCTTCTTCTTAGCCTTTTCCTCCACGTACAAGCCGTCTTCTAGACCCATTTCGTTTACCACTTTGTATTGAATATCGCTAGCGCTGAGCATCATATTTCGCGATCCGCCGAGGGCGTAAAAGTGCTCGAGTAGCGATTGGTAGCGGTTTTCCTCTATCCGCATCCATGCCTTGCGAAGTATTTCTTTCTGTTGCTCGATGTTAGTAACATGTGCCATTCAGTGGCTGTGGGGACGAGTGCACTTACATCCTGAGGAAGCCACTCGATGTACTTAGCGCGGCACCGTACCAGCTTCTCCTGGAGCTCGTCTCTGGTGTAAGTCTTGTTGAAGAGCATTTTAAACTCGTTTCCAACAAAATCCCACATCTGCGTTTCTTCTTGGAAGCGATGCTCCCAGCACAGAGTAAACAGATGTCTGTCCTCATCAGGGCAAGACGGCTTCAGCTGTGGCGGCAGCTCTCCACCCCAGTACCGCTGCAGCATCATAGCTGAGTTGAGCTGCTGAGTTCGATAGAGGAGTTGCTGCTGCTGGAATTGAGGTTGCATTTCGTGGTAGCTGCCAGCGACGCCATTTTGGTAGAACCCTGACGCGAGAGAAGATTGAAAGTCGCTGCAGAAAAAGAAGGGATTCGTTGCGGGCTGGAATCCACCATCGGCGCCAAACATGCTGCCAAAGGTGCTTAAGCTCTGCGCGGCGGCAAACATCTCATTGTCAACAACACCAGTGTAGCCTGTGTTTCGAGGCATGGTATTGGTCTGCATGCCCTCAGTGAAACCACCCGAGTGAAATGCTGCATCGATTGGTGTCAGCGATGGGGTGCTCGAGCAGTGCGAGAATGGCCCTAGGCCATCTTGAAAATTGTCCCATTGAGGCGATGTGGAAGAAACGTTTGTAGACTGAGTAGAATGTTGGTTAATTTACTTCACCATCTGGTAAGACAGACGAGGTGTGTATAGCAACATTGGCACATACACAGAGATCGAAAGGGGAAGAGTTGGTGAAGATTGCGCCGGGAGGATACATAGTACGAGGCACGGCATCCTTGCCCCGTTGACTTTGTGCAGGGAAGACAGACATATCATTTTGTGTCGATGTTGGCGGCATTGTGAACAAGGATTGTCACGGTGTGGTTACACTTGCGTCTAACAGTCGCGCCTTTGTGTTACCAGCACCTCTTGGAAGGAAACACAAGAGCGGGCGGATCGACGGATATTAATGGAAAAGTAAACGACGGACCTCCAACAAGGAAGCCTAAGAATCGGAATATACTACAGGCCACACACGGCTGGGCAAGCTACACGCCCCCTCCACGGCAGCCAAGCACCCAACACTAGCTCTTTCGTTCTCGCGCTGTTACCCTGATCCGCCGGATGCGCCCCAATAAACCATGTAAACTGATAACGATGCACGGGAACAATGGGAGCTTTCGAGAAAAAGGGAAAGCGCGCGTATGCGTGTCTTGGAATAACACGGCTTGGCCTGCAGGCCGCATGTGTTATCCCGTAATACAAATCTTGCGGACTAGCGTGGGCTGCGATGCAAGTCTGTAGAGAATGGCGTTCGAGGCAACAGTGGTCGCACACCGGTTTGCAGGAGAGTGCAGAGGAACTTAGTCACACACTACGACACATCTGCAGGAAACAAAGGCTAGTTAGACAGGGTAAGCCGAAGTGGTACACATGCTGTGCAATCCGTCCAAGTTCCGGGGGAATGATTGGTTGGGTCCCTCGTACCGAACGTGTGGTTTGGCTGGCTGTGGAGAGGTTTGTAGATCACCCAACAAGGGTCTGCCGCACCCTCTTACGGCGCATTTATCTGTATTTTTTGTCTTCCTTTACTGCCCAGACAAGTTTAGACCAAGACATGCATAATAACCCTCTTTGTGCCGGAGAAATGACACCCACTGGGCTGCCATTGTTCGATCGGTAGCCAGGCGCGCCACGAGGGCACAAAGCCCCCCCCGCGCTGCTACTAGTTTCCTCGCCTGCCTTGGTTGCTCGGCCCGCACGTTCGGTGTTTGACCGCGGGGTGTGAACAAATGCAAAGCTAGCGATGCAATTCTGCTCCAGAGCCTTGTCGACGAGAGAGAAAGAAGATTAGCTCGAGTCGCGCTGCTGCTGCGTTGGCTCGCGCTCAGCCACCAACTGGTGAGGTCCTGCCCAGCCAACCGTAGCGCACTAGCAGACATGGATGCATGATGCGGCGCTACCCTTCACCTCGCAATGTGCGCAGATTTTATCCAGTGAGAGATGTCGGTGGCCACAGGTGGCGATGGGCGTGTATTTTGTGTTGGGGGCCTTTTGTAAGACAGCAAGGATGATCTCCTCCTCCATGCAAGTCCTGGCTTACACTGGGGGCTAACAGCTGGAAGGTCTGAGCATCATCAGCGCTCAAAGCTAGCTGCATTTGATCAGGAAAGATACCAATATCATTTGGTAATTTGAAGACCACCGCTCTTGCAGTTGCCCAACTGGTAAATACTTTGACTGCCGAGCAGCTCTTCCTGCCTTTAACTCGATTCCCTGATTTTCGAGCCCGCGAAGCTGCGCCTGCGTGGCGAGCGGTTACAAACGCTGTGCTTGCAACCCCACGCGCAGATACGGTACTTATTTGTTAGGGCCGCTAATCTCGCTCGAATATGGCACGCCAAGTGGCCAACTTCTTACACATCGCGTCATGTCAATGCGCCTGCTGCGGCCAACTGCACCCCGCACCCATTTCGGATCCTCGCAGCGCCCCGCGGTCATCTGGGAAGAGCAAGCTGGCCTTTCCGATGCTCGGTGAGTCGGGAAGGGGGCCGATGAAACATTACGGATTGCCTGAATGGTGTTCGGCTATCTCCGCCGTGGTGGACTAGTAGTTGCTCTCTGCGCTTGTCCGCAATCGGAGTTGCACTCGGTAGCTGACCTAGAGTGAGGCTGTCAGGGGTACGAAGATCATCGTGAGGCAATTAAAGATGACTTTTATGTGAGGGATTAAACAACTCCTGTTAGTCGGAGGTCTTCGCGGTATCGACATCGCACCAACTACGCAGCTTTGCACTGCTGATTTGTTGGGTGGGTTCATGGTATCGAGCGCGCTGCTGAGGCTGCTCCGCTATAATTGCAACTCGCAGGTTGAGGAATGACACTTGCCTGCCAAAGATAATTTGTCAAAAAGTTGGGAAATACGTCATGAATATCACAGATATTAGTCAGATTACTTCTGAAGCAATGAAGTGGGTGCCAACGCACGAAATATCGCATTTGATGATATTAAAATGTCTTAAATTACTTTAAATATTTGCTGTAAATACCAAAAATTTGTTTGCTCAAGCCACTAACAGGGAGACCGAATGTTAGAGATATGACGATTTACTTTGTACATACCGAGTGATACCTAGTTGCCAGAACAAGAATCATCAGCAATTGCATTCCGAGCGGAAGACTGTCCTTGGGGGTTCGCCTTGGTGAGGAGGGGTGGTTTCGCGCTTGGTGATACAACAGCCATTGTTGCATCGGTATCCATAGGCCCAGTGTGAGCTGTCATCGCACCAAAGGATCAGGCTCCGCTGGCTGTCACATCGCGTGTTGGCGGGATCATCAAATGCAGCTGTCTCCCAGTTGCAAGGCGGCGGCGAGGGGCGCCAGCAGAGCGGCGAAGACGGCGACCGATTTGAATCCTTGCATTATGTTTGATGTTTTCTTATTTATTATAAATGTGATTGATTAGTTTCTGTTTTTCTTTTTTTTGTCGTACCTTCTTGCTGGCTATTTATGCTAATTTTGTACGCCGTAGGGGAGGTCCCTGCTTACAGCCTTGGGAGCTCGGCTCGCACTGTCGAAGCTATCAAGACCTTGCCCGAGGAGTTTTGGGGAAGTTAAGCGACTCTATTTCGGAATTATCTTCTTTTGACAGTGCAACGTGCGCTAGTAAATACTGCCCACTGTTGCGAAGGATTTGTGGCGGAAATCAAGCGTTACGAACGAGCCTCCACGCGAGCCGCCAGCGTAGGAGTGTGGCCATTCTCAGTAGCCTGATCGTTCAGAAACAGCCTTCAACAATGCACTATTAATGTCATGAACGAAGTGCAACTTACTGAGCAGTTTTGTTTGAACATATTAATTATTACCCTATTTCTCTCGAGCTTCCCGGTGCCACCTGAGCGCCACCTCCAGTCAGTGATTAAACTGACTAGAGTAAAACGAAACGCACGCGAGTTCATCAGCATTTGGAAGGATAATTTTTCATGTTACTCTGATGTCTATAATAAAAAAAAAGTGACAATCGCCTTGGCAACTATCGTCTTTAATAAATACTGGTGACTTTGGTATTACCGCCTCTAATGTAAAAATTCAAAGCTGCTCCTTCGCCCCGTGCATTTCCATGCCACTGATCGTTGCCCGAGATCAACATGGCTCATCCGTATCCTCCACACGATCCGCTTGCGTTTGTATCCAACGCACATCGCATAGCTCAAGAGACGGTATCGACAATCTTGACCCTAGAAGAAGGGTATGGTAACGTTCTGTGAGTAGTCCACATTTGCTTCGTACGACTCGATGCGCTCGGTTTTAGTGTTGAAAATGGTATCCCAAAAGCGTGTCTGCTTTCCGTAGTTGTGACTCTTCTTCCAGCCGGTGCGGTGGTGGAGATCGTGGTCCTCGATAACGAGCTCCATGTTGAAGTACTTCAGAAGCGGTCCGGCCGACAACGCGGGGGAGCCGCGGACGCGCAGGCCGCTGTGACCAAAGAGCTCGATGAAGATGACGTACTCGTAGCAGATCCAGGTCTCGTAGAAGCCCATCGGCATGCCCATGAACTTGCAGCTGTAAAACGCCAGCACGGGGATGACGACAATGTCGAAAAGCTCCTGCCAACCGTCGGCGTACAGCGAAAGCAGGGTATTGGGGTGCTTGGTCAGGTGGTGGGTGCGGTGGAACTGCCACAGCCAGGGAATGTCGTGCATGGCGCGATGGTACCAGTAGAACCAAAAGTCAACCATGATCGGGTACATGGTGAGTTCGATGAACAGCCACATCAGTGGCCATCCGATGAGCGACGCGGGCGTCTTGTTCGCGTCCCAGGCCATGACGATAGCCATCGCAGGCCGCGTGGTCGATGTCAAGATCAGAGACGTGACGACTTCCCGGACACGCTGATCAGGAATGCCATCTCGGCCGTGCTTGTCGCCATCAAAGTAACCATACCTCTGTCCCAGTTTGCGAATCACTTGAATTTCCCGAATGGCGGTAAAGTTGAGCCAGGCGCCATAGAGGAACAGTGCCCATCCCAATGTAAGATTATGACCCGTATAAACCGTGTAAGCGTGGTGAAGCAGCATCGGCACGGCAGCGTACCCCAGCACCCATTTGTGCACATGGGACGCGGTGGAGTTGGGAACCTTGTCTGTCTTTGCAAAGACTGGTGCAGGCTTGGTCAGGTCAGCCGGGTGAACCGAGAGGATTTCGAAGAACCAGTGCCATATTCCCCAGGTTTCTTTGTCCGCGTGTTGCCAGGTTGCTTTGATCGAGTCTTTTGGATTACGCCTAATGGCGGTAGTTGTCGAAGTTTCTGTCGACATTGTGGTGTTGTTACTGAAGAAAGAAGGATGTCGTTGTAAGTGCCAAATTCACAGCCGTTTCTGGAAGTGGCAGCCACACTTGATAAATACTAGTCAACAACCTCCCCTAGAAGTGGCAACTCGATTCAGCTTATAAGGCTGCAACTTGTTTTGGCAGCGTGGCAGTGGGGTCGCTCTATTCACATGCCGAACCCAGGGCCTGCATTTGGTTGGGGCGGGCAGGATCATGGGGGAAGTAGTACCTTTCCCCGCCTGCGGCCAGTGCGTTCGGTTCGCTAAGCTGTTTAGAAGGTGTCAAGGCACGCGTGTAATGAGGAGTGTTTACGTTACGAATCCGATCGCATCACTTGATTGCGTGGCTTTGGGTACTGTATTGGCCAAGCTCGTGCGCGCAGGATCCTGCACTCTCAACATTTTTTTTTTTCGTCATCCTGGCATGTGAGTTTTACATGTGCTTGCGACAGATTTACGAAGAAACGGGGGCGGGTCGACTTATACTTCCTGGCCACAAGGGCATAAACTGTTACGACTTTGAAGTCATTACGGAACGCGGGCAAAAAAATGAAGAGTTAAAAAATGATAGCCTAATCATCAGAATACTAAGGGGCCGTTATTTTTACGATATATCTTTGCAATAACATGTGAATTGGTCACACATATTCTTGGCTCTTTGACCCAAGATCGAATAGCGCATCGACTCCACGCCTCTTTCTGAAGTGGCTTGCCCTTGCCCAATTAGGCTACAAGGAGGGGTAATGAGGACTGGGATGGAACACAACCTCGGTACCTGGCGCACTTATACTGGCCACAGCATTACCGACCGCCACCATCTCCACGTCATGTTGTCAGCCCTGCGTAATGCGACGACGTATGGCCTGGGATGGTTCAAATGCATTGATGCCACAAGGAGTCTGCTAATACGCCAGCTGTTATTTTATTAACAGTGAATCTAAACTATAGTATATCTGTTTGTTAAAATCTTATCCACACCTTTTCAGCCCCGTCATCTCCATTCCGGAACTTGTCGAGCACACTGTGAACTGTGGCTTCCTAGCGCCAGACCAGCCGCCTAACACCATTGCAGGGCATGCAGGATACAGTCAATGTATCATTGTTGCGCCGGGCGCCATTTAGTAATGCAGACACGAAACACTTTGTTGAGTGTTAGAAACAAAACGATAAGGATATAATTAATTGCGATGCTACGCAGTTCCACGTGTAGTTTGAAGGCGTTTGAATGCCTGGTTTTCACACCCGTAACTTACTCATGCTCAGGTTAGATGACAAGGGTCTACATAGATGAGCGTCGTCAGCCTATTTATCACATGTGTTTTATTATGATCGTGGCCCAATCCCTCCTGATTCCTTTCTTTCTTTCTTCCCTTTGTCCGGTATCGTCATTGTATGCGACCGCGCCATGGTCGCTGCAGTCGTGTCGGCCTCAGCCAATCGTCGTAGACAGTGCCAAAGTTTTGAGAATCTCGTATATACCTTGAAAAGCTTCTCGCCGTGAGCGCATATGACAGGTTGCTACATATCTGACCGATGCGTAATGAGCTTTTTGTCTTGGACCATGACAATAACGGACGCACCCTTACTTGGAGGGTGATGCTACATGGCCGCGAATGCTTGCCCGCGCTTTTGTTCTTACCACTTCCCCCCCCAAAAATAGGAAAAGACATTTACACGAATTAAAATCGTGTTCGGCCTATTAGCTAATGGCGCTGTTACTGTAGGCCATGGCATAAACTGATGCCGTGCCTCCCGAGTCCCTTGGGCTGCAAATGTGGAGATGCTCCGTGCCTGCAGCCAAGAGTGACGTCTTGCCGCCAGATATCGGGAGACGCATTGTCCACATTATATCTTGAATTTAGCAACCGAATCAAGTAATTCTCTGCTCAGATGAAGTAAATGTCGAAACCTAAACGTGCCGATAAGACTTGGGTACAATACGCTAGTCAATCAGCAAGGATGTCTTCGCTGAAGCGTCGTCGCACCCACGATCGGGGACGGTTGCGGCACACCGAAACCGAACCACAAAATCCAAAGTCGACCTTGGACAAGATTGTTAATTCTGCCGCCGATCGCTCGAATTCGTAGGTGACCGGAGAATTATAAAGAGCGTTGATGGCTGCAGCTTGGCGCACCGTCGTTGACCGATGTTGGGCCTAAAAAATGGATGACAACGTCCAAAACTCTAATATGCACCGCGCGCCGCCAACCAACGGCTGCTATGACGCAAGTCACAACCTACACGGGCTAGAACAGACATCATAACACATTCTTGCTGCGTCATAAGAGTAGTATCAAACTCTCTTCTCTCTGCAACACGGCGTCCTTCAGCTGGTTGCTAGTCCTCGCTTACAGCTGCGAATCCACTCCGGGCTCATCAAGACGCAGCGACTGGATCGTTTTGGCTCCATGATGTAGACTTGAATCCGGATAACTTGGTCAAGAATAGTTTAGTTGCAAACGTACAGGAGGACGCTTCGCCAAAGGCATCTGCCGAGTCAAGCTGATGATACGCTATGGCAAGGTTCAGCTCTTTGCGAGAGCTGGCCAGGAAGCCAAGCTACACTTGGAACCCTTCTTTTCAGCTTGGATATTGTGTGACGTTATAGAAACCTTAAGATATGACGATGCACAGGGTCTTTTTCAGATCTGTTCCTTGTATATATATGTCCATCTTTGCTCTCACTCGACAAGATTTTAAATTCCTTTCTCATACAGATTCAACCAACTCTACAATCCCAACTCATTAACTCCAACCTTTTACAACTACAATTAATCAATTCCAAATCTTTCATTATGGAGAAAGCTAAGAAGGCCGTTTCCAACTTCCTCTCCAAGGATGGCAAGCATGATACCACCATCGACCAAGACGTTCGTGATCCCGTCGTGAAGGAACAGGTCCGCCCTCAGAGGCATGAGGAGATTATCACTGCTGTCGATCAAGAAATCCACCAAGATCACCACCAGACTGTTGTCCAGCCTCTCGCCACCAAGGAGACTCTGTAAGCAACTACATCTCTTCCTTCCCCTGTACAACAGCTAACCCCCTCCAGTCCTGAGAAGCACACCCACAACATGGCTGCCGTGAATGAGAAGTCTCTCAACCACGCCAGCGCGGCCGACACCAAGGCCACGCTCCAGCGAGACGCGGCGCAGTACGCGAGCGAGCGCACCGTCGCCGACACCGAGTACAGCACGTCCACCGGCGCCGCCGTGACGGGCCAGCGCACCCACCACCACGTCCACCACCACGTGCAGCCCGTCATCCAGAAGGAGACGATCCAGCCCGAGGTGGTGCACACGACGGTGCCGGTACACGAGGTGCACCAGGCAGCGCCCATCCACCACGAGACGACCATCCTGCCCGTCAAGACCATGGACGAGTTCCTGGGCGGCGAGGGCAAGAACGTGCAGGCGTCGACCACGCCGCGCAAGATTGCCGAGTTTGACGGCTGCCCCAACTTGAAGGACAAGGCGCTGCAGGGCGAGCAGGAGGCGGTGCACGGCATCAACAAGAGCAAGACCAAGGTCACGCCCGCCTCCAACGGCCTGGACCACTCTACCAACCAGGCCAAGATGATGGTCAACGGTACTTCCTAGACATTAAATGTTTGTTTTGATAGCTATACTGCGATAGTCCTGCGATAGTGTGTAATGATTTTAATGTACTAGTACGAGTTCACTTTTTGAAGCTGTCCAGATGGAAATGGTGATAGGTGATGCTGAGTCCTTCTCTTAATTATGTATGATGTAATTAAGTCTTAGCTATTGAGAAGAGTCCATAATTTTACTTGCCGCAAATGAATTGATTTACTGTGTCTGGTCTAACGCCGTACCTATCTGAAGTGCAAGTGTCGCACTCAGCATTGCAAGAGTCTTCTACAAAAATGAGCTCGCCGGCTGTCCAAGTGTCCGAGCATGGTAAAGCTCAACGCCGGACGGCCCAATCGGGGGTCGATCCGCGAACGCCGCATCATCGTCCCAAGCGTCCAGCGCCACTGCATAACTGCCCACGCCAACCAGGCTGAGGCAAAATGGCTTTTCCAATGCCAATTCGCTGCGCCGTCTCATTCTAATCCCCGAGTCACATTCCCCGTGCCTAAAGGGCTATTGCGCGTACATGATCGACATTTGCTCCGGAGAGCAAAAGAAAATGCCATAGCAGATCGGATTGCTCTTGCTGGTGGGACAACGTCATCGAGATGCGCCGATCGTTTTTGGTGTCTGGGGCAGCATCGCACCAAGCATTTGACGGCGCCGATCACTGGCAAGCTGCCCCAATATTTACTCACGCTCGGCAGGGCGCTCAATAAGTCAAGGAAGTATCCTTTTCAAAAGACTGGGCAATTTTTAACAAGCTTTTTCATCAACCAACTCAATTTACGTTGTATGCACAACATGCATGCAGGCAGGCTGCTGCGAGCCATTGCCTCTGTCCGGAGATCGCTGACGACATGCCGGGAAGTCTCAGACATACTGGTCTCACCATCTGGATTTCTATATTTCGCCCATCTAAGCTTTGCTGGTGCACGCCTCCATTCCAGGCCGTGGAGATGATGGCAATCTGCTGTACCTGAATTTCGTCCAAGATCATCGCGACGACATTCCACATCGCCATGTCCATATGAATATTTGAGAAAAGAGATATTTATGATGACGACAGCAAAGCGCATCCTCGAGTTGTTCATAGAGACTGAAAATGTATAAATATTCGAGTATAATCCCCAAGGAAGCAGAAATATTCCATCATCAAACAAGCAATCTCATCTCAATCACTACAAACTCTACTTTAAACACAACCACCATCACCACCAACCAACCAACCGCCATCATGAAGTTCACCATTCTCGCCTTTGCCGCCGCCGTCCTGGCCGCTCCCCCCAGCCCCTCTGGTGGTGCCGCGGGCGCCAAGTCCATGATGCCCTCTGGCCCCGCGGGCGCCATGCCCTCTAGTGCCGCGGGCGCTATGCCCTCTGGTCCCGCCGGCGCCATGCCCTCTGATGCTGCCGGCGCCGCGGGTGCCGCCCCGAGCGGTCTCGGTGATGCCGCCTCCGGCGCCGCCGATGCTGCCGGTTCCGCCGCCACTGGTCTCACCGGCGCTGTGGGTGACACCGTCAACGGCGCGACTGGCGCTGTTGGCAATGCTCTCGGCGGCCTGGGTGGTGCCGCTGGCAACGCAGCCTCCGGTGCTGCGAGCGCTGGCATGCCCGCCGCCAGCGGCGAGCCTGGCGGTCTCCTGGGCGGCAAAATCATCCCCGGCATCGTTTAAATCCGCCGAAGACCGAATGAAGCCGGAGAGATGAGAGGAGTGGTGGAAATTAGTGGGATATGGAGGAGAGGGGCCTTCAACGAAAATGTTGTATCTAGCTGTTACCTACTAGTTACTGCACGGACCCAATAATGCGAAAACAGCCTTGATACACTTTGATGATGCACACCTTTTGTGAAGAATTAGAATAATTTGCCTGTTTGGAGCTAACAAGTATGAATGCTTGTGTGGTGTGCCAAGTCCAACGACAAGGCTGCCAAAACCTCTTATTCAGGAAAGTGGTCGCGTGCTCCTTGCATTAGCTTCAACTTGATAACGAATGATACTCAATAAGTGAATCTTGATGAAGATGATTCCAATTAAAGCAACTAGTATTACTATTTATATATATATTCCGCCTTTTTACAAAAAGTGCACAATGACGGCCTCGCTCGCCTTTACCGGGACCTCGACCTGGTCACCCTCCACGAACAATTCATCCCCATCATTACGCACACCCTTGACCTCCTTGCCCATGCTCTCATACGTCCACTGACTGCCCGCGTACGTCATCGTCTTTGCTTTCGCGCTCGCGCCTTTCGTGCTCGTCAGATGCACCACTTTGACTTTCTTCACGCCATACGGCACATGCACTTTCACATGCTGCGCGAAGCGCTGGGCGCCCTTCGAACGGCACTCGCTCCAGTACTTGAGGTTGATGATGGCAGCCCGCCTCGGCGTGCCGTCTTCGTAAGCGACATATGCGGCGACGTTGGGCTCGAGCGGCACGTTTTTGACTTGGACGTTGCCGGCGGTGCCGATAAAGTCTGCGACAAAGGGCTGCGCGTAGTAGTTGGCAAAGACCTGCGGCGCCATACCCTTGGATGCGGTGGGCAGCCAGAGGTTGAAGCCGGAGTGCATAATCTGCTGGAAGTTGAAGCGCGCAATGCCGAGTGAAAGGGCGTAAAGCTGGAAATCAACCTGCCACAGCGCGCTGCCGAGCGTCGCCTGGTACGCGTAGTCGTGCTTTGGGTTCAGCGAGTTGCCGACCTCCGACAGCACGTACGGAATCTTGAACGTGTAGCTGGACAAAAAGTCGAGATCGTTGCGGTACACGTCGAGGCGCGACGTGATGGCGGCGTGGTTCATGAGACCGTCGGCGAGATCGGCCGCGTGCCCACCGTCGGTCTGGTAGTAGTGCCGCGCAATCGTCTTGATGTCGTAGTGGCCGTCGAGGCCCAGATCCATGAGGGAGCGCAGGCTGAGCGAAAAGACGTCCTGCTGGGGGTCTGCGATGTGCGACGCCGTGTCGAGCGCCTGGAAGCGGCGCGTACCGCGCGGGAACCCCAGCACGTTGCGCACGCGACCGCAGTAATTCAGAAAATTATTCACATACGTCCCGTTATTCTGCTTCCCCTGCCAGTTGGGTGGCTCCAGGCCCTTGGCCGGGTACAGATCCGGCTCATTGCCTGGCTCGTAGCTGTGGATACGGTCCGCGCCGAGGCGATCCGTTGCCGCCGTCGCCCAGCGCACCGCCTCCTCCATGTCCGGCGTCGCCATCGGAATCTGCACAATGTACTGCGCATTGGGGAACGCTTTCGCCGCGATATCCCAGTACGCAGGACCAATGGTGGTGCCGCCGACATTCTGCAAATTGTCGATTTCGGCACGGGGCAGCGCCGCGGCGGTCTGGTTGGCGACGTACTTGGCATAGTCGCCGCTGGTGCCGCCGAGGCGGATGAGCGGCTTGCCGCCGGTGCGCGCAAAGATGGCGTCGACCAGGTTCTGGGAAAAGGTGTTGGGCGTGACGCCGTCGGCGAGGACGGCGTAGTTGACGAAAGACGCCTGCTCGAACGCGAGGCCCGGGAAGTCGGGGTCGATGAAGCGCGACGGGTCGGCGGTGATCTTGGGAATGTACAGCGGCGAGGTGTCGTCGCGTGCGATGACGGCGGCGGATTGCACCGCAGTCGCCAGCGAGAGCGCCGAAGCCAGAGCGATTGAGTACGTCGGCGCCATAGCTACACAACTGTGGAATGGGCAGGTGAGTGAGTGAGAGAGGAGGTGAGATGAGGGGGGCACGGAAAACTTATCAAGTATTCCGGGGTAACGACTCCGGGGTGGTTCGTCAGCCCTGTCAGGTAGTATTATTAGCTTGGAGCAGGCATGTGTATTATTAGCACCCAAGCTATGCTGCTAGTGTGGAAAGCTGCTCGTATTTGGGGCTGAAATAAGACGGAACTTGTGGTGTGTAGGGTTACATTCGGGACGGATAATGGACGAATTGAGAAGGACGGCACTTGGGCACCTGGGGCTAATTTGCTAGCAAGCATGCTCGCTAAGAGAAACTTGACCACGGTTCCGACGTACCATCGTTTGTTCCTCCCGCCGGTGTTTGCCCGTTGCGTCATAATAACAAACAATTAATATCACTGCGTGCGGGGAGGTTATATGAGCCGGGGGTTAAGACGGCGATCTCCCGGGCTAAAACCAGTACTGTCACGATGTGATGGCTCAATTCAGATGAAATTTTATTGCAATTGCTATTTACTAGGTTATCTACTGAGTAATAACAGGTATACTTTATTTTCGCTCAATTCAATTCCCCGCTATTCAACGATAAGCTCGCAGTTCAAGCGTGGCAATTCATAGTTGAACCCCGTACAGGGTACCAATGTATTAAATAACCAAGCCGCTATAGGACGACTTCGCTATACTAAGGTGAACAAAACTCCGAACACAAACCAGTTCAAAATGCGAGAACTTGTGTATAAGATCCATATCAAGAAACCAAAGAAGAAAAAAGGATAAAAATACTCAAACCAAACGCCTTCTATAGTCATCATCTCGTCTGTTCCGCTGCAAATCTCAAATATTCGCATCGCGCTCAAAGAATTTCCTTGAGCTTGTTCTTCTGAGCCGCCGATAGTGTCGACGGAAAGTTGACCTTGTATTTGATGATGAAGTCACCTCTCTCGCCGGGCTTTTTGCTCAGGGGCATCCCTAGCCCGGGATAGCGGTCCTCGCTCCCGGGTTGGGTCGGACCGCCCTTGTCGAGATTGATCTGCTTCCCGTCGATGGTGACGACGGTGCGCTTCCACCCCGTCAGGGCCTCCTTGAGCTCGAGCGTAATGGTCTGGATCAGGTCGTTGTCCTCGCGTTTGTAGATAGGATGGGGTTTCTGTAAATTTTGCTTTGTTAGGGGCTTTTTCAAGTCGGACATATTCGACTCCGTCTCTTACCTCTTCGACAACAAAATGCAAGTCTTGACGGCCGCCTTCGACTTGGTCTCCGACACCGCTAAACTTAATTTTGGAGCCCTTCTTGAGTCCAGCTTTGATGGGCACGTTCAGGATCTTATCGGATTGAACGCGCTTGCCAGTCTCGTCAAACGTCTTGCGCTTGATTTTCATCTTCTTCTCGGTGCCGTTGTATAGCTCCTCGAGGGTTACGGGCAGACCACGCTCGACGGTGGAAATCTCGGGGGTTCCGTCACGGCGGCGCTCGCTGGTGCTACCGCGCGTTCTATGGCGGCCGGAGCGACTGGAGCCGGGGAAGGACTGGAAGCTATCGAAGCCGTCGTCCATGCCGCCGCCCATGCCACCCATGCCGCCCATGCCGCCTCCCATGTTGTTGCGCATAAATTCCTGGAAGATGCTCTCGGCGCCCGAGAAATGATAGCCGTTGGGGCCACCGCCTCCAGTCTGGAAGTGAAAGGTGCGGCCTCCTCCGCCGCCGCCGCCCATACCGCCAAAGTCGAAGCCTGGGGGCATACCACCTCCACCAGCGAAGGGGTTGCCGCCGGCGCCTTCAGGAGGAGGTGCACCGCCTCTCAGCAGGAATTCGAGTCCGTAGTCGTCGTAGGTTTTGCGCTTCTCGGGATCGGAGAGAATTTCGTAGGCTTGCGCGCATTCCTTGAACTTCTCAGCAGCAGCGGGATCGTTCGGGTTCTTGTCGGGGTGGTACTTGAGGGCCATTTTTCTATAGAAGATGTTAGCAAACTGTAAAATATCATTTGGAGGAGGAAGGGGTAAAGGGGATTGCAATGCTTGGAAAGCCAATGGAGATGAATCCACAGCCAGCAGCCTTTGTCCTCGGGCATGGGTTGCTGCCCGAGGGTTGGAGTGCGGGAAGCTGCATCATTGCCCCGCATTGACTTTGGCAGCGAGCAGTTAAACGTACCTGTAGCCCTTCTTAATCTCGTCCTGCGTGGCGTCGGGCTTGACGCCGAGGGATTCGTAGAGCTTGGTTTCCTTGGCCATTGTGATTGAAAAGGAGCGCCAGCGCTTCTTGGTTGATGTTTGTGTGTGTGGTTGTGGTTGTGTGTTGTCGGTGATTCGGTGCTGACTTGGTAGAGTGGATGATGCTGTCACGCTTGATGGCGGACCGTAATTGATCGAGGCCCTTCGGCTCGTTATATGCAATTTGAAGACAAAGCAATTGATGATGAAAGGGTTGAGTATAAATGGGAGACGTATATCAAGGCGTCTTTGTGGTGATGAATGGCTGCTTGTCAAGGTGAAAGTTTAAAGATGGAAGAGAAGAAAGAAAAAAGAAGGTGGCAGTGATGCGTTGGCGCTCAAAGAAGAGGTTGTGGTAGCGGATGAGGTTTAGCGGGCTGCAGTGGATGGAACAGCGGGCAAAGCCCATGAAAGACCCAGAAAAGGGCGCTGGAAGGCAGTCGAGGCAACTATAACCAGGCCACTAAAGAGAGCTATGCCAGTACGGGCTTGTGATTGGCCAAGAGACCCCTGCACTGGGAGAAAAGCGGGGAACGAGGTCTGTGGAGCCTGCCGGGAAGCGGTGGTAGCTTGTAGAAGATTCGCTGGCTGCCAGTGCGTCTGGGGTCGACGGGTAGCCGCTGGGGCTATGACGCAACAGGAAATCCGATCTTGAAAGTGATGACGAGACTGCAGAGCAGCAGAGAGATAACAAGCAGAGGTGAGGAGAAGACAAAGAGAAAATCCTTTCTGGGGGGTTGGATCATTTAAATGCCGTCAGCTTGTGTCTATCCCCGCTTGTGATGAGTGAGTGACCCGATCAGGCACATGTGACGAGTTGGGCGAAAAGGCATATCGTGGCTGAAGCATCACTTTTGTACTGCGCAAGGTTGCATTCGGAATTTGACACTATCTTGCAGATTAGCAGCTGAATCGTTTTATAGATAGAACATCATTCTCGCTACTGGCTTAAAGGTCACTCCAGTGTAGCTGGCTTACTTGAGACCCAAGACTTAATATGAGGTAAGTTAATCAGTAGTAGAGGAATATAATGCTCGAGCTTGCCGCTATCATAATGACGAAAAAGAGAATCAGCAGGATTACAATCACAACTGCTGCTTCTCTAGCTCCTCTTGATCGTCGGCGCGGACGGCATGCTCAGCCTGCAACGGAAACAGAAGAAAAACAAAAAGAAAGACTTGAACTATTCTTGTTATAAAGTAACTTGAAATCCCAAAGCCCACTTTCATCTCGCCTCGCCGTCCAGCGCAGTCTAGATGCAAGGCCAGACAATGACGTCCATAGGAAAATTGTTATGAAAGAAATCGCAGATACCGATTGGTTAAAAACAGGAAAGTTTACCCAAGGACTCTTTTGTCTTTGGTGGAAATAATTCTTTACGCTGCCATTGTGCCATTCAGTCATCAGAGCATGTCCTCACAGGCGCTAGGTGCCGTGGTATTCCGGTGGGATGCCGTCACGTACAACAAAGGCTATCGACTTGCGCATATGTCTATATTATTAGATCAAAGAGATTGCTCAAAAGAAACCAAAGTACTTTT
>PHFE01000081.1:0-98944 GCA_002796755.1 Paracorniculantispora psalliotae | reverse complement strand
AAAAAAAAAAAAAAAAAAAAAAGCAATCACTGAGATATGGCCCAAATTGGTGCAAAGGAATAAAATTAATTAACTTCTCAATGCCGTCGTACTTATCACACGTTGGGCGGCATCTGATCTCATCGTGGCATTTGCATGGAAGCGGAGAAGTATATTCCAATGTGAGTTGAGTAGCCAAATATACATGCCTGCCTTCCTCCTACAGTAGAAAGCCTTTCAACTAATATCGTATTTCTGTATCAAGCAACTCAGAATCGCCATTTCAGCATCTTGCGCCTCATCTCTTGGAAAGCCTCCAGGGCCTCATCCACCGACGCCCCATCACCGCGCTTCCGCAGCTCCATATTCCAATCCTCCTCGTCTTCCACGTCCGCCACCCCCTCGGCATCGTCCTCCATGTCGCGCAGTACATCATCCCAGGTAATGTCCGAAAACGGCGGAGCATCGACCTTGCAGACGGTGCCCGGCGGCGGCACCGTGCCGTTTTGCCAGTACGCGCGACTGTGACGAAGACTACACGCTGAAGGCAGCCCCATCGATGCATGCTGCACAAATTCGTTAGCCAAGCAATATTCCGAATATTAAGAGAGAGGGAAAATAGAACTTACACCATAGCCGTTGACTTCCAAGACCATGCTCCCCTTGAAGCCGGAGCTTACGTTGTGCGCCGACCGCAGCGGCGTCAGGCCATCCCAGGTATTGCCCACAATCAGCACCGGTTTCCGCGGCGCGACCTGAAAATTCCCCTTATAGCGTTCCTTTGGCTGAAAGCGCCACTGCGCGCAGGGAATATTAATCCCACCCGGAATCCCGTCCAGCACCCTGCTCACATTCGCGAGCCTCTCCAGCGTCGGCATCAGCGCGTCCAGGCTGCCCGCGCGCGCGGCGCGGTCGCCGCAGTGGATGCCCGCAATCGCCTGCTCGATCGCGATGCTGTCGCTGAACGCTTTGCCGGGAATCTCCGTGTCGAGATGCAGCGCCTTGACGATGAACGCATCGTCGACGGGCCCGTGGATCAGCATGTCGAGGACGGTGGTGAGCGTCGGCCAGGACTTGTAGTTGTAGAGGTTCTCGACGAGGAAGGCGCTGAGGAGGCGGCGGTCGATGATGTTGTCGGCCGCCGTGACGGGGTAGTACTGGAGGCGCTCGAGGAGGGACCAGACGGAGGCTTCGAGGGCTTCGGCGGAGACGCCGTCGCGGGCGAGGGCGCATTTGGAGGGCGTCGCGGCGCAGTGCTTGAAGATGTGCGAAAACTCCTCATCCGAGTCCGACCACTCTTCCGTATCCCTATTTTCCCCGTTAGCATACCTCCTTCAATATTGCTCCAGAAGAATGAGGATCAACGTACGCATATGCATGGTAGTATTCATGCGGATTCTGCACTCCGTCCAGCACCACGCGTTCCACCTTGTTCGGGAACATGGCCACCAACGTCGCCCCCAGCGTCGTGCCGTACGAGAAGCCCCAGTATCGAATCATTCCATCCTCCTCGAGCGCTTCCGCCACGCTCACCATGTCGCGCGCCGTAAACGCCGTGCCGATGAGCTCGCCCGTCGCGTTCTGACGCCGCGCGCACTGCTCCGTGAGAATGTGGCCGCGCGCCCAGAAGCGGCCCAGGCCTTCGCGCTCGTGCGCGCGCGGCACCAGCGCGTAGTCGAGCGCCATTGCGATCCTCTCCATGTCCGTCTCGAGGCAGGCAAACGGGAGCGTGATGCCCGTGCCGCTGTGGCGTCGTCAGTTGTGAGGTCATTCACAAGCAGAATTGCTACTTTGAGAACATACCGAGGATCGAAAGTGATGAGGTTATAATTTCCACCGCTTAGCCTGTCAGTAGAAAACAACGTTAGTCGCGGTCAATGTATGTTCTTCGTGTAACAGAGAGGAGAGATACAGGTGCAGCAGCGGCGCCGCAGCGGCGAGCGATTCCCGGCACGGCACGCCCGGTCCGCCAAAATTAATCAAGATGCTTCCTTTCGCCGGCTTCTTCAGCGCCGGCGCGCGAAGCAGCTCCAGGACCAGCTCCTCGCCGCCGTCATGCTGCGTGTAGTCGAGCGGCACGGCGAGCCGTCCACAGTCGATGGGCAGCGGCGCGCCTAGATTATCGGCGCAGGGGCCCCATTGCACCGCCGTGCCGGTCGCCGCCGACACAGCCGCGAAAGCGCTGACTGTTGCTCCTATGAATTTCATCACGTCGTGTTTGAGTTAGATACAGTTTTCGATATCAATTTGGGAGAGGATGTCAGGGCAACATTTGGCTTCGCGGCGCGGGGGTAAGCTTCGACGACCGTAGCCTGATTTGTCGTCGCCGTGTGGCAGCTTGCCTCAGGAACTCGACGCCACACCACGATCGTCCAAGCAGCGCTTTACGCCTGGGGCTGAAGATGGAAATCATCATTTAACTGTGTCCTTGATTAAACGCTATAAATATATCCCGACAAAACCTATTATCTCAGTGTCGCCTAATGCTATGCAAGTAATCCAGAGTCGTCTGTCTAGGTCGTCTCCTTCTCAAGGCTCGGCATTTCTATATCCATTACGCTCTCGGCCGGCTCCCGCTCCGCAGACTGCGCCGCCGGACCCGGAAAAGACGGCCGTTGAGGTAGGAGCTGCTCCATTTCGCGCGCCGGCAGCTGCGGCAGCACGTCGTCGTACGCGGGTAGCCCCGCGTCATTATCGTGTCCCGTAATGCCGCCCTGCCCGATGCCGGTGTAGTCGTCGTAGGGGGAGGCCATATCCGCGGGCACGGGCAGGCCGTCGGCGTCCATCACGTGCGGCTGGTAGTCGCCTCGCTGGAAGCTAAAGTTGGCCGGGTGCTCTTCAAAGGAGTTGTCAAAGGCGTTGCCCCCATCGCTACCCAGTGAGGCATGATTACTATCCAACGAGTCCATGCTGTCGGAGCGGTGCTTGCGTTTTGAAGGCGAAATGGGGTCCATGAAGACGGGCTCTCGGTTTTCTTGCTCATTGGTCTGCTCCATGTTGAGCTCGTTGCGGAAAGCTTTATTGTCCGCCTTGACAAAGCGTTCCAAAGGCAGGCTAAGTGGATCGTTGGGGACGTTGACGGCCTCTTCTGTGGCATAGATGAGAAGTGGCGTCTTTGTTTCGAGCCATATGTCTTTCAAGATACGCTCAAGTTCGGTTTTCTGCAAAGCATTAGAGAATGAACAGCTGTGAAGGGTTTGATCTTACCTCGACCTTGACAGGGTGTTCTTCGCCCTGGACGTAAGCCAGTCGCCACCATTGATCTGGGGTATTTAGAGTATCACCCAGATCAATCAAATCAGGCTGCCTTCGCCGACAGACGTAAATAATATCTCTTTCTGTCGCAATACCACGAAGCAGATATTTTTTGCATGTCATTGGTTGGGGACGACCTGCTTTATGAGGGTCCGTGAGTAGTCGTCCCAGACTCCGTTGCTTCTCTTTGAGCCTCGCGAGCTCTGTATGTAAACCTGCAAAGTGTTAGCCACCGGTATGCCCATAGGCCACCATTCGGCATACCTTCTAGCTTCTTGTCTACATCTGCTAGTACCCGCTCTGTCAATTTCAACACGTCGCCTACTTTATCCAAAGTTTCTTTTTGCACGTCTGACAGCGACTCCGGCGCTTCGTGATAATCCGGAAACCTGTTTGTGTCGAAGCCTGATTGTTGCATGCCGGTAAACTGGCCGGCGCTCTGTAAGTATTTCTGCAGGACTTCCCACTGCTCCGCGGCCTTTTCCATCCGTACTTTCTTGTTGTAGGATAGCTGGTTAAAGTCATCGCGCCACTCGTGGACAGCCTGTTCTTCGCGCTCAATCTTCATCATAGCCAGCTTGGTCTCGCACCAGGCCTTTTGAATGCGATGCGCCTCGCGCTTCCGCGTCGCGAGGTATTTTTCGGGATAAAGCTCGGTAGGAATCTCTAGCGAGTATTCGGGTCCTTCGCCGCCAAACTTGATGGCAATCACCTCGCCCATCTCCTTGAACATGGCCATCTTGGATTCTTCGCTCAGTTCGTTCCATGATAGCACATCGCTCCACATCAAGTGATCGAGAGCTTCATAAAGGGTCTTGATAGTATTATAGTCGCCCTTTAGATGCTCAATCTCGAGTAGACCGAATCTAGCGTCTTCATCCTCACCGAGATCGTCGCCCTGTACAGGGGCCAGTGAAGCGACTTGCGTCAGCGGGTACAGTTTGTCCCCGTTGCGCTGTCCCAGTGACTCATAAAATTGTTTCTCTGGTCCAATAGCAGGATAAGGGACGAGCTCTGTCAAGACGCTGGTAGAGCCGTAACTTCTCTCCGTAGAATCGAGAAAGGCCATGAGGCGGTGAATTTCATCTTCGAATCCTGGTTTGACACCATCGTCGGATCCCCATTCCAGATCGCTTCCAGGTGTCGGCGCATACACAGATTGCGGAGGCGTGATGCCTTTGCCTTTCCACCACTCCATATCGTAGCCGTAGGCCTCGGAAGGTGTTCCGCATCGAAGTAGAATATTTCGCGCTAGAGGAATCTCGTGTAGGATTGTCAACAGACCACCGAGTCTGTGGTTACCAACGGTATTTGGGTGTTGTACAAGAAAAGCGGGAGCATCCGCCTGTCGCTGTCGATCTGATGCAGGTAGTCCATTCGAAGTGAGGTTCGAAGAGCCAACCGGAACCATGGCCCAGTTGTCGTACTCATGCTGTGGTCTCGTGGCTGGACCAAAGTATGGCGTAGAGGTGTTCTCTAAAATTCCCGACTCTTGTCCGGAAGTGTGTATCCCAGCTTCCTGCGCCGACTCTCGCAAAGCGCGTTCCATGTCTTGATTTAACTGATCAGGCTCTGATTGGCCGACAAATCCTATTTTCAATTAGCCATGCGCAAGCTGCGATTGCATGGTACATACTTGGCATGTCGTCAGCTGTTAAATCTACCATTCGCCCTAGGGGCGATTTGGCGTTGGTCCTCGAGGGTGGTCGGGAGGGTGCTCCGACTACGTATTTATCGGGCGGCGGAGTAAGGCCTTGGATGACATCGCTCTCGTGGACCGAGTTGCTCATCGATTCGATGAAGAACGAGGGGTTCGGGTTCGGTTCCTCAATATGGAAAGCTAGCAAATCAGTACACGCGCACGCAAACCGCCTTGTCGTCACATACATGATCCAGCATTGTTGTCGTTTTCGCCGTTGCGGTCTGCGCCAAAGAAGCTGTCGTTCCATACCATCGTAAAGCGTTGTCGAAACTAGTGGCGTCGTCCAAGATTAGCTGGAGAATCGGTTGCTATAAGAGGGGCCAACGTACGCCGTCGGGGTTATCAAAGTAGCTCATGACTACCGATTCGACATTGCGATTATTATTCTAGCTTGCGCATTAGCTTGTTTCCCAGAAACCGGACCTTCTGACGCTGCCGCAGCGTACCTTGAGCGCTTGGATGACCATGCCCCGGTCCTCCAGGTGGTTGAGGCACGCAAAGTCGATGACTTGCGAGATCTCATGCTCGGTCGGCTCCATCGTGGCCATTGTGTAAGTTTATCGCAATGCAAGTGCAAACATGGAGATCAGCTGGCGTCGTGTAAGGGCGATGCGCGTGTTGGGGGAGTCGAGAGCAGTCGTGGTCGTTTCCCAGGTAGCTCGAGTACGTTTGACCGATGTGGCGGACCGCCCCAGCGACAGTTTCGAGGGTTTGCTCGGCGGGCGCGCGGGGTTGTAATTATATTGCGGCAAAAGATGAATCGCTCGGGGAATGCGCAGCAAGATGGCGACGGTATGAGGGCGCCCGCCAACGCTGTACAGTTTGGGTTGGCAGCGGAATGTCGATGGAAGAGGAGCTTGGGATGGTTGACGTCGGCTGCAACGCAAGCATGCGCCACCACAAGTGCTGTCGGGCGGCCCATAAGCTGACTACGCGGCATCGATAGCGGTAAGCTCAGCGGGTACTACAGGCGCTTGTCGACACGGGCGCAGAGCATGAAAATAAAAATAAATTTATCATGCATGACAATGTGTTAATTATATCGGTTGAATGTTAATTTCTTTTTGATTTCACTATTAACTACTGCATGCTGTAGTCAGAGGCTGTAGCGACGTCGATAGAGTTGCGGCCCAGCGGTGTTAATTGACGGAGAGTTATTCTTCGTTATGAGATTAAAATTCGATTGAGTGGACTTTGATTGCATACTGCGCTACTTTAAGAACTTGAGATTAGCACTTCGCCGGCAAAGCGCCCTGAGAGGTGGGCGTATTCGCCAGTGCCACCTCGGCCTTGCGTCGTCGTGTAAGTCCAGCAATCGGCTTGCCGTTGCCCTTGTTCCACTGCGGCAGCTCACTCTCAATCACCGCCTTTGGATTCTCGCCTTTATTCAGGCGACGAAGCAGCGATGATTTCCTCACGTTGCCGCAGCCAACGTTGAACGCCCAGCTCACCAACGCGCCGTACTGGTTCGCGTTCAGTCTGACCGGGCCTGCGGTAGCCAGGGTGATACACTGCTGGGCAGACTGCGCATTGTTAGTTGCCGAGTATAGTATAATAATAATAATAATAGGGGAATTGGATGATCGTACGCCAAGGTCTTGGGCGAGCAGCTTTTTGCCGTCGGCTTGCGACAGTGGCTTGGGGTACTTGACGTCGGTGCAGCCGCGGTTCTGGCAGAGGTGCCCGTAGCCGACCGTGGGATGGCCCGTGGCGTCGATATAGGGGCTGCCGCGGAAGCCTTCGAACTGGGATACGAGATCGACGGTCGCAGTGTTGACTGCCGGCCCGATGCAGGCGCCGTGTGTAACGACGGCGATGGAAAGAAGGTTAAGAAGCGTAGATGGCTGCATGTTGAGTCCTTGATGGAGCTTAAAGAATGTAGGGGTTTTTTTCCTCATGGGGGAGAGAGCATCATATTATATGTAGAATAATCCGACCACTTCCGAGACATTTTCCAGCTTCATGCCATCTCTGTAAGGTGATATCCAGCAGCGCTACCCGAACGAGGCAGATCACCATATCTGCTCTGAAACAACACAGCACGATGGACCACAGCTGTGCTTGCCTCCCTTGTCGACTCTCACTATCATATATTCTACACCGCCACGATAATATTTTTTTTTCTTTCTCGGAATCTGTGGCTGCAGATCGCGTGTTTGCACAGCTTCCTCGATCCACGATCGGCTCGTTCCGGATCCTGTTCATCAACTCTCACAAGATGCACTCTTGCAGATACTGGGACGCGCTGTCACCGGTCAAGGGCGGCATTTGAGACAGTCATTGCCCGACGTCAGGTAAAAACTGCCGACTTGAGACCACAAGCCCAACCACGGAAATGCCGACTTGAGACAATAAAACCAACCATACGGAAAAAGCGAGGCTACTCGCAGTAACTCGATAACTCGTGTTCACCCAATTCCGGCCCTTTCGTCAGTCACATTCACTGCATGCGGCATCGGATTCGTGGCAAAAATCTGCATTTGCGCTGTAATGCGCCCCGCCGCTCGCTCTATGCATGCAAAACGCATCAATTCAAAGTTGGTGCCGTGTATATCTAAAATGCTCAAAAAAAAAAATCCAGTAATGCGTGCCAGAAAGTAGAAAAAGAATGACGCCGGTAGTGCTCGCCCGACCAGTGTGCCGAATCCCATGTGCTGTATACATACTCCCGCTCAACGCCTATAATCGTAGTTTCGTAGTTTGGTCAGCCATGTTTCCATGGCCGATGCAAAGTGCCTTGCTCAGAATGGACAGCCACTCTATTCCTTATCATCCTCCTCTTCATCGTCCTCTTCCTCAAAATCGTCCATGTCACTGTCGCTGCCGCCAAAGTCCTCTTCTTCCTCTGACATGTTCCAGAAGTCGTCGTCATCCTCGACTACTTTTTGCGGCGCCGGCGCCAAGTCGGCCGTGGTGGGCATGGTGACGCCTTCGGGGACGTCCTTGAGCGAGCGAGTCATAACCTCCTTGGCCAGGCCGTCGTATCTTGGTCTCACGTCGCGATAGAGGACGCTCGCATCAACGTTGGCGGGCGAGTTGATTTCCGGGTCGTCCAAGAGGAGCAGGACAGAGCGGAGAACCGACTCCACACCGTGCAAAACATTCCATCGCTCGTTGGCCATTTCGCCCGATTGTTCGTCGTCGCCTGGCTTGTGGAGGATGGAGATGCAGAGGTTGCCATCAGGGTACACGTTGGGGTGGGTGATGCCCTTGGTCAGGAATCGGAACGTGGGCGGTTGGTAGGGGTAGTCGTGGGGAAATCGCATTTCGCTCTGTACGAGTTATGGTCAGTCACTAAGCCATATCGACGGCAGTCAGATGCAGGTAGCGGCGTACTCGAAGATAGGCACCGTAGAAGACGCTGTCGGGGTTGACGACCCACAGGCCAATGCGCCACTTGAACATGTTGTGCTCGTCCATCTGCGGCACAGTTAGCATCAAGAGACACGGAGCAAATCATAGACACCGGAAAATATGCTCACGTCAATAGTTAGCCATTTCTCCTTCTGGAGCGGGTTCAGCTCCTGTATGAGGCGCTTCTGAGCCATCGCCGTAGGAGTCGGGGCTGCGGGGTGCTCTGTGCGTGATGTTGGCTGTATTTTGATCGACCTCGGTCCGCTGTTCGTCGCTGCCGAGAAGAGAGATTGCCTGATGTTGAGGAGAAACCAGGCAGGATCAAGATTTCCGCGCAGACACCACGATGCTGGCTGGAAAAGAGAGTTGGCTTGACTGCCGGAAGCGCCGCTGGTGCCTTGGGCTGCGAAGGCGGTGTCGGGTGGTTGCGGCCGGAAGCGTCGTAGCGAGGGAGAGGCGATGGATGGTCAAGCAGGTAGGTGCGCTGGTGGTGCGAAATTAGAGGGATAAAAATGTTTGAAGCGCGTCTGCGGAGGGCGGAACAGACAGGGCAGAGTGAATCTGACAAAGATGAAACGACTTGAAGGGGGCGGCAGTGATTGACGTTTGTCAGGCAGAAAAAGACGACATGGTCATGACTCTCCGACGCAGGCCGGCGGGCCGGCGCGATTGACGGCTGACGAGCGTCGAGTGACGGCATCAGATCAGGTGCCACCAGTGGCGAGCCAGCTTTCTGCCACCAGCACCAAGAGGCTGAAGACGGACATTTCAGTTAAATCAATTGAAAATCATAAAAAAATCGCTCGTTGGCTTATTTACTGCTTGAGTTTTCTCACTGCTTGTGATACAATGTGTCACAGATCTTGAAAATCAACAACCCAATCTATGTACAGTGCGTCTTTGTGCCTCTCCGTCATCCTGCACAGTGGCCGGGGCTTACATAACTGACTCAGACAACCCGAATAGCCAGCAGACAAGGTGCAGTAACCTTTGTTTTACAACGTCCGCTATCTCGACACTATGCTACTCTGCCTCGCCGTATCCCATCGCTGTATAGCACCACCATGACCAGACTCAGCTCTGGATCGCCGTCGGTGCCTTGGGACCCGTGGGACCGCCAAACAGCGAGTAGCCCGGACACGTCGCACCAATCGTCTTGCCCGTGGACGGCACCGTCGGACAGCCCAGCAGGTTCTGGATCGGAATGAGCAGCTCCTCCACCACGGCGCTGACAATCGGGATCTGCGCGGCCCGTTCCGCGGACGCGATACCAAAGCACACCGCGTGCAGCGGGTTGGTAAAATCGTAGCCCGCCGCGTCGGTCCCGTCCGTCTCAATCGGCGTAAACGAGCCCAGCGTGCCGTTATTGCAGCCCGGCTGCGCGATGAACGGATAGCTCTGGGCAATGGTGCCAATGTCCGTCGACAGCTGCTTCAGGCCGTACGTGTCGTTCGTCGCCCGCCGGTACCAGTTGTTCGGGATGCGCTCGTGGCCCGGCGTCCATTGCAGACTGTCGCTCTCGCCAGAGACGGAGAAGAAGCTCTTGAGAACATCCTGGTCGAGCCGTCCTTGCGGCTCCTCGGCCGTGTGATTGGCCATGAGGCGGTAGATAAAGGTGAAGGCGGCCTGGGAGACTGCAACGCCCGTGAAGGGACCGTAGAAGAAGAGGGGGTTTTGATTGACACTTTGTTTAAAGCGCGCTGCTCGGAACGCGCCGATGACGCTGAGGTCGTAGTTGGCCGTCGAAGCATTGGGCTGCATGTCATAGAGCTAGCAATCGACCGTTAGCATACTTCAACAGATCCACGCCATCTGGGTAGCGTCGTTTTCCCACTGTACTCACCTCTTTGAATTGCGACAATACAAGATCTTCATTCGAGCCGTACTGGTTTAGATCGCCTCGCGTGGGAGAACTGTCCGTCTCGTAGTTGTTGTGGCTGCCCGAAATTCCCGTGTGCGGCTTGCCGCCGATGCTCCATCCCAGCAGCGGCCCGTCCAGAACGGCGCCATAGACGGAGAGGACGGCAGCCAGGTCGAGGCCCATGCCGTAGACCTCATGCACAGCCGACGTCATACGTAGAATGTCAGCCCGGCCGTTGCGCGGCAGGTACCCGTGGTTCGCCAGCGCGTTGAGGCCGGGACACGGGCCGCGGTCGTCGCCGTGGCCGGGCGGCTTCCACGCATGGCTGCCGGATACGTCGATGCGCTGCGCGGCAGCATCAAACTTGTCGGAGCTCGGACTCTCGCCCAGAGCATGGACGATACCCAACGCGAGACCGGTGAGTTGGCCCTCGAGGCCGGAGAGGGCGCCTTCAAGGCCGCCGAGCAAGCCGCCGAGATCCAACTGGCGCTTCTGTGGAATTTGAGGGAAGGCAGTTGCTACTAGGGCGAAGCCGAGTAGGCAGTAGCCCGAGTTAACCATTGTGGTCTTATAAGCCACCGCTTTGTAGGACACGGAGAGCTGGGGTGACTGTTTGCGAGTCTGATATTCTTTGTTAGGGGAGATCGATATCTCTATCATCAGCGAAAGATGAATCTCGCAGTCCTAGGAAGTTGGCACATGTCGTTATTTGTATAAAATGCGAGCTGAATTGCTTTTGCGGAACAGCAGTACGCGTAGTGTATGCACGAATCCGAGCATCCGACCAGCTACGTCGTCCGACAGCTCTAGCGTCACCGCGTCTTCGCCCAGTTACGGAGCGGCTGATGATCGAGTTGAAGCTAACTCATGCACGGCCGGCTTGCGGACTTGAGTTATAACCCGACAACCATGTCCGCAACCTCTGCCAAAATATTCGGGCTTGTCCTTGTTGAGCAAAGCTCGACCGCCCGCGCCCCCAAGACATCCCTGCATACCATTCGGATGAAGAGAGTCCGAGGTGTGGTGGCGTATGTCGACGCGATCTGTACGATGGGGCTCCTGGTGCTAAACTAGTAACTAGGTGACAGGAAGGGGGATAGGGCGAATGCGGCCGGTGAGAGCGGCCCCAGCCCGTGTCCGATCCTGAACAATTGCCGAACCGGAGATGCGTGGTTCCAGCAGGCACGTCAGCCAGCTAGCACAGTCGCCCTCGCCCGACTGCGCGTTACCCCATGTTCGAGCTGACAATTGACCAGTCAGGAACTCGTCGATGTAATAAAACGGAGTAACTGATTGTTCGGTTGCGCTAGCGGCACTAAGCCTAAAACTGTGCATATGTCGCGAAACGGGCAAATCGCGCCGTCATGCTTAGGAAATTTCGAAAAGCTCAACGCCGTACCTCAATGTCTCTTATTTCTGTTCTGCCGGGTACTGATGAAAGTTTCCGAAAGAACTCCGTTAAAAGTTTGGATAAATGCCACAAAAAAACATGAGTTAACATGAGATCAAGCAGTCTCCTGCAGTTTGTCAGTCTGCCAACTTCTTCTAACTGCGCCACAACTACATGCAGGCTAATTTGGTGTGCGACCACTTATTCCTTGTCTGGTGACAGTGTTTTATTTAATTTACGCGGGCACATTCAGCAGCTTTCATAGTTCGAAATTATGCGATTTGACCTTTAACGCTATGGCTACTTGTGCTGATGAACTGCCTTGTCACATATCTTCGATGCCTCTAATAAATACTCTTCGTTGAGGCGCCGCCCTACCAATTGTACCGAGACAGGGCAATCCACCATGATGTCGGGCGAATCTATACCCTGTCAATGTATCATTCTTCCACGGCGACAACTTGAAACTTACAGTCGTCCCAGATTTTTGCCTCGACGTCATTGCGGGCTTTGTACTCTGGCTTGATATCTCGCGCTGGACAGACTTGCGTGACTGGGATAGTCGTTGCGCAGTAGTCTAATAGATTCCAGAGACTGGTATAATTATCGTAGCTGAACTTGTATCTATAATCATATTAATACTGACTCTTCATAGAATCCACGAAGAGCTGGCGGGTTACTGTTGTGACGCTGGCCACGGTGTGGTGGGCATGAGCAGCGCATCCATTTCTCGTCCTGTACCTGTCTCGAGCCTGGTGTCGGCCCATTTTTTCAACATTTGTTTCGAGAATTTTGTGCGCTGGGTTTGGGCATGCCAAAGCTGTGACACGGTAGCTCTACCATTCGTAGCGCCGCCGGGTTGTTCTCCGTTCGTATCGCAGTTGTTGTCGTGGTTGACCATATCTGCGAGGAGGTCATACCCCCTCGGCCAAGGTTCTTGAGTTTGGCGGAGAATTTGGTCTAGTGCGTCAGCAGTGGCAGACTGGTACAAAGCAAATCGCAGTCGGTCCATATCAAGTGGGTTTTTACTGGAAGACAATTTCAGCATCTATCGTATGGGAACATCATGGAATTGAGGAACGTACATGGAAAACTCTATGACCGTGTGGCCAGTTCTCTCCAAGGCTACCTTTGTTTGAAGTAGCGCCCGAGTAACTGGTGGTAAGGGCTTGACGATCCCGTCATCCAGGAGCAGGCCTGGGTCACGTTAGCTCCAAGTGCTTCCATTTGCGGTGTCAGCGGGCGACGGACCAAAGCATAACTTCTCAGGGACTTCAACCGTACGCCACGGTATGTCTAGACAGTCCGGATCTGCTCTCATCCAAGGTTCACTGTGAATTACAGATTTGCTCCATAACTCCACGCCAGCCAACGAAGTCGACATTGGCCCGGCGACATTTCGAATTGCTTCCTGGCCTTCCAGAGCATCCTGCAGCCCATATGTAGGGAACCTGCCATACGACGGCTTTAGCGAATATAGTCCACAAAACGATGCCGGTATTCCTGAGATTTATTAGTTTGCGAAAGCTGGTCGCGGCAAGATTGATGGGCGTCACCTACGAATCGAGCCACCAATATCCGTGCCCACGCCGAGAGGAGATCCGCGTAGCGCCAACAAGGCGCTCTCGCCTCCTGAAGAGCCTCCACTGGAAAGGTTTCGATTGTACGGATTAGTAGTGTAGCCGAAAATGGCGTTGTACGTCTACTTTGATCGTTAGCGGCCACCGCAACTTGCTTCTACAGAACTTGGGTGATTACTTGCCTCCCCAGACATCAATGCCAGCGGGACATTGGTCTTGCAGAAAAGAATCGCGCCGCTCTGTCGCATAATCTTTGTGATTTCGCTCTCTTCGCCCTCTGGTGTGGGTTGATTGACAAATGACGTACAGCCAATGCTTGCATCTGTATCGACAACTTTGAAGCAATCTTTGAGAGAGACGGGCAATCCATGCAGCGCACCGCGCACTTTACCAGACGAGTTATACTCGAGGTCCAGCTGTGTTGCAGCTTCTAATGCGGCATCGAAAAATATTTCCGATAAGCAGTTGACCTGAATTCAGGATTTAGCTCGTCATATAGGAGGATATCGAAAAGTGAGAGCTGTATTGAATGGCGTCTTACCAGTTGTTGAGCGATGGCAGCTCTTTTACAGAAAGCAAGAGTAACCTACAATGCACCATGTCAACAAGAAATAATACATCTGGATACGTCGCGTCCCGCAGGATAGTTACCTCATATGCGCTGTACTCTCGGCTCGCTAGTTTTCGTACCAACTGCGCGGCATCTGTCTCTGTAATGACCATCTCACGCGTAGAAAGTATGCCAGACTCGGCCGGCACCGTTGTTACATTGAGTCGACTTTCCGATACCAGGCCCGGTTGCAGTCGCCACACTTTAGGTATCGCCGCATCCCTTTGCGCCCGCTTGTCTAATGCAATGGTCCGCCACGGCTGTGCTTTGGCGTCATTTTTATCGTCCCTCGACATTCTGTCCTGCTTCTGTGAATATGCAAAGCCGAATTATACCCGAAAAAAGGTGTGCAAGTCCTGCAATAGCTCAGACTTGTGCCTGGGTGCTTGTATGATGGTGGAAAACCGCGACCCCGCGTGCTAGCTGGGCGATGGCTTGATATTCCACATGAGCTAAGTTTCTCGCAGTATATGAATTATCGACTAGTATCAACCCCAAAATTTATGCGAATTTCTCAGTAGCAGTCTCTACAAGACTTATTTGCCGCCAAAGCTTTGGTGGCTTTGGCAAGTGGCTTGTGGGTGTTTGACGGGTTCTCCGACGCCAGTCGGGTTCTTCCGATGCTGTTATCTGGAGGCGGGCCAGAACTGCCGTCAGTCAATTGGCAACACACATTGTTCTGCTAGCCAAGATCTTATGGTACCCCAAGATTTCAGATATAGTCTAGTGTTTTCCGGGGTAAAAGATCAGAGCTATAAACACTACCCCCATCTCAGCTCCATTGGTCAAATTACCTTGCCGCCAAATGTCTACACAGTCACAAACAGTGTCAGAAGCAACTATGCATCCAGGCGAGCGCTCTTCGCACGAAAAAGAAATGTCGGAGATTATTGAACATCAATCTAAAGATTGCATCTCCCAAGATGCAGTGCAGTCAACTGCTGGTCCCGAGCTCACTCGTTTCGAGCAAAGGGCGGCGTTGATCAACCGGTACTTCTCCGATCGTGGAAAATCTGCGCAGCTATACTAATATTTTCCGTGCAACTAGTGAGCTTGATAAATTTGGACTTGGCAAGTATCAGAAATGTATCTGGCTACTTTGCGGCTTTGGATATTTCCTAGACCTAGCATGGGCGCAAGGCATTGTGCTGATGGCCTCGGCCATATTGTGAGTTGCCACCACAGCATACGATATCGGGCAACGTTTCATTGCAAGTATGAAAGCTAATGTGTTTGTTTAGTCAAGAGATGAATGTTCCTCCCGATAGGCAGGGACTCATGTTTACCTGTGGAAACGCTGGTTTAGCGTATGCCATTTTTGCCCATCATTTTTATCGTGCTTGTACTAATGACAAGACCAGCGTCGGCGCCTTTGGATTTGGCATTCTCACTGACATTATCGGCCGTAAATGGGCTTTCAACATTACCTGTCTTATCACCTCCGTGTTTGGCATGCTGCTTGTATATTGCAATCTTTACAGCTTAAAAAGGCAAATTACTGACTTTACCACAGGCTGCAGTCAAGTTCAATTATGGTGCCATCTGCGGCATCTACTTTCTTGCCTGCATCGGCCTTGGAGGCAACATCCCCATCGACGCCACAATCGCCCTAGAATTCATGCCCCGAGTAAACGATATATTGTCTCTTTGCTCAGCATATTTCAGCCTATTGGCGTCGTCATCGCCTCGGCCATCGCCTACGGCACGACCGCCAAGTACAGATGCGACGCAAAACTGCCAGCATGCAATGCCGTCAGCGACGGCGCAGCTTGCTGCTCAGCTTCAAGCAACATGGGCTGGAGATATCTGGTCATTGTCATTGGCGCGATGACTCTTTCCATATTCTTTGCACGCTACTTTTTGTTCAGGTTTTATGAGTCGCCCAAGTTCCTCGTCGCCAAGGGCCGTGAGCAACACGCCATCGAGGTCCTGCACAAGATAGCCAAGTTCAACAGAGCTGCGGCTCCCACTGTGACCGTTGAGGATTTCCGCGAAATCGACCGTGTGATGGGCGTTGATCCGACAGATCATACTTCTATCCCAAACGCTAAGGGCATTTTTATTCGGGCTGTGAAGGCTCTCAGCTTTCTGAGCGGCATCTTTTCCACGAAGCTTGGGTCTTTCACCTTTGTTCTTCTTGCGCTTGCTTACATGGTACGTGGTGTGATTCTTTCCCAGCCCATACGTATAAAATGCTCACCAAACAGGGTAATTACTGGTCTTTCAATCTGGCAGGCTCCTTTCTACCCATTATTTTGCTCCGCAACCATGTAAATGATGGCGCCAGCAGTGTCTCAGATACGTACCGCCAGTACGTTTACATTTACCTACCTGGTATTCTCGGAGCGGTTATCGCCCTCTTTTCTGTCCGTCTGCCCTTGATTGGAAGAAAATGGTCACTTGTCATCTCGGCCACCTTGCAAGGTTTGGCCATGGCTATGTATACACAGGTCAAGACCACTCCAGGGTATGTCGGCCTCAATGCTTTCGAGTACATCATGCAGACGTATTTCAACGCCGTACTGTACGCCTCGGCCCCGGAGCTGTTTGAAACGGCATATCGTGCTAGTGCGAGCGGCATGCTTTCATGCTTAGGACGCATCGCGGGTATTGTGGCCCCTATTGCAGGCCAAAAGTATATCGCAGAGGGGGCAGCTGGTGTTTTGTGGCTCGGCGCAGGAGGAATTTGGTTCGCGGCCATCCTATTAGTTTTCCTGCCCATTGAGATGAGAAACAGACAAATGTATTGAGACAAGATTTAGTTATTTTCAAATTCTTCATTTAGATAATACTGGAAACATTTTTATGACCGCTTTGTTATCTTCGCTACAAGCAAATGTCATATTGCGGATGTGGCTTACACAGCTGTTCGTACACCAGTTCCAACTCCACACCTTGTAATAATATCAGTTTCCAACCAATTTCTCCGCACCTTATTTTCAGAACCTATAGGTTGGAAGAATTTTGTGCCACGCCAAAACTCTCAACTGGTGTAGGCAGCATGGGCTTCCAACACCTTCAAGATACCACCAGAAGCCCAATTCCGCTACCAATGGGGCCGATGCCGGTCTTATCGGCAGAACCCGACAGTGCCTTCGGCACGCCGACCAATGTCTAACAGAAACGCCACAACGCCTCGTTCTGTATCACCTCGCCCAGCCAGTGTGGAACCGGAGACCCTGCAGCGGCCGGTCGGCGGCGCTGCCGATAGCTTACAAGCATCCGCAACGACCAGCTCAAGGTGCATGGTGGGGGAGGGCGTAAATTCCAAGTTCATAACAAGGTTGTCGCGCCGCAGAAACAACTCCTACAATTCCTCAGTATCATTTTTAGTGTCATTCTTGCTTCATCAGTCATCGCCTCGCCAACATGTCTCCCACAAACAATCTACACAGTCAGTCGCTCGCCGAGCAGGAGAGCTCTCTCACAAATGGGGACAACCCTGCGAATGGGTTCCCATCCAAGCCTGGCACCGCTAAAGCCAATCTGGAAAACGCTGTACTTCAGGTCGAGCGCAATGATTACGCTCAAGTAGCGCCTTCAAATAGAAAGCGAGCTCAATCTATGGACGGCTTTGACGACTGCTACACGGATATTGTCGACTACATTGTCCGCTGCACTCACAAGATCTGGGACGAGCGTGATATTGGTCTCATCTACACACATTACACACACAACTGCATTCTCTACGGCACAATGGGTACCATTTACGACCGGGAAACAATTGTTCGAGACACCATCCAGCGGCTTGTGTCATTTCCCGAGCGTCGCGGCATGGCAACTCAGGTCCTCTGGAACGGGAATGACAAGGAGGGATTTTACACGTCACATCTTGTCACTGGCCATGGACGACACACACAGCACGGTCACTTTGGGCCTCCGACGGGCAGAACCTTTACATCGCGCACCATCGCCGACTGTATGATCTACAAGAACAAAATCTATCGCGAGTGGGTTGTCGCCGATAACATGGCCATCGTCAAGCAACTCGGCCTCGACGCCCACGCATTGGCCTATGAGACAGCCAAGGCTCTGTTCGATAGGAATCTTGAAGCGGTCGACATTGGCGAGAACCGCCGCATCGTCGGGCAGCAACTCCCGGAGGAGGACGCTGACACATCCATTGCCAACAATGAAATCGAGACGGAGACGCTTACGTGGCTGTATGAAGTGTGGAATAAACGCATGTTTGGTCGCATCAACAAGGTCTATGCGCAAAACACACAGTACCATGGCCCGAAGATGGTCGAGCTGTACGGCTCTGCTGCGGTTCTTCATCAGCACCTTGCGCTTCTTGGCTCGATACCAGACGGTGTTTACACGGCACAGCACATCTGTTCCAACCCGTGCGACGAGGGTGGTGTCAAGGTGGCGGTGAGATGGATCATCGAAGGCCACCTCCTCGGTTACGGTATTTTGACCGAGCTTGGTAAGCCCAAGGGCCAGCGGCTGCAGGTTATGGGCATGACGCACTATCACTACAAGAACGGCAAGATTGTCGATGAATGGAACGTCTACGATGAATTATCGCTGCTCATGCAGATCAAACTAGCGCAGCTGGTTGAGGATAAAGGGAAATAAGTCGTTTCAGGCGTGTGAATCGAAGAACAGTCGGAACGAATGCTGACTATGCGGCGGAACATGTCTCTGGCTTTGTTTTCATTCAGAGATAATAGAGCTTCTTTATGTAATATTCGTATCATTACAATTATTTACTCGCGATTTGCTATTGGTACTTTATAAACTTGCAGAGTGCCGTCCTTCGTCTTAGACAAAGTCTGCCACTTGCCAATTGATTGGCTCCAAGCCCGCCTGCTGCCACAATTCCCATAAATCTTCCCCCATAGTATTTGTTAACTGCTCTGATGCGCTCATATCTGCAATGATTTCACCCGTGTCTACCTCCATCTCCTGTCCCCGCGTATTTTCGGCCAGAATCAAGTCGGCCATGCCGCGTAACAGTGGAACATATCTCCGAGCGAGATGTCCGTCTGGTGGACTAGCAGCCTCTAGAGTGCGAGTGGCGAGATCGACTAATCGGTACAGTAAAGAAGTAGATCGCTCCTGGTCTAACGAGGCTTCAGACTGTTGAGCGTTGGATCGGAGGTTTACTAAAGGAAGAATTAGCATCCCTGTCTCCTATGTACTAATCTCAAAAGACGAGGGTGGGCTTACAATCGACAAAATTCCTCAGCCAACTGTTTACAAGGAGAAATGAGGCGTAGGATATCACGACATAATAATGATCAATGGCAAAGGACATGAGGTTTACAATGCCCGGATCAGGCTCCATATTTGAGACGTTGATGTACGGATCAATCGTTTCACAAGACGGTGGTATTGATAAATGAACAAGAATCTGGCTTGCCCACTCAATCGCCCACATCAGTGCTTTGCCCTGTCGCTCATCTTGCCCAATGCTGTCAAGGAATGCGCAGGTATAGGACAGCCGGTACCAACGAAGCGAAGTAAACGGAAAGTGCTGGCTCATGGTATCTGTCGGCTGGTTACCTTGAGTGGATAGGAACTGTCTCTCCACAATCTGGACATCTTTATTAAAGGCCTCGACGCTTTCAATTGTGGTCGGCCGACAGTTGGTGAAGTGAGCGCTATGAGCAACCTGGAACAGAGACGCAAGGCGGACGTCTGTGCTTTGCAGAAATGGACAGTGCAGGAATGCGGCAACAGAGCCGTTCAGTAGTTCGGGGCTGAGGTATGAGGGACGTCGAGCGGAGAGAGCGAGACTGGCAGTATTAACATTTTCACGTCAAGATAGAGAAGCCAGGAAGAGGCTGGAGTGTGGGCCACGTTACTCACTAATGATCACTCTCTGTAAGATAGAGCATAGTTCGAAACTTGCGTGCATCCATCCTCGTGACTCTTTCAGGACACAAGAAACTTGTGTGACAGGTTCTGTCTAGCGCGAGCGATGTGGCCCATCGGATGGCAAGACCCAAGCAATGCCAGGCGCCCGCCTCCGAGAACCGAGACTGAAAGCGCTTCCCATCGGCCGAGATGTCGAACGGCATCCAGTGCGCACACAGCATGAGGGTCTGCACAGTTTCAAGTTGGTGGTCTTCTTGCCTCGGTCGCAACGTCACGCGCATCATCTCAGCGTCGAGCAAGCCCACTATTTTGGCATATCGAGGGTGAAGCCAGCACGACGATCTGGGTCTGATGGGCTGTCAGCTCATGCAAGGTAACAGAGTGGTAGTCAGTGAGACTTGCCGTGAAGAAGCGCTCCAGAAGCGAGCGCCTACACATATGATAGACAAGAAGAGCAGAGTGCTGGTCGCCCGTACGCGATCTAGGTCAGAATCCAACTCGACGTCCAGGAAAGGCGCATTTGCATGGCCGTGAGCAAAGAACCTAACTGGGTCAGTTTTGCGCATTGTTCATGCCAAGATGATTGAGCAACTTACAGTTCAAACATGACATGAGATTCGCCCGTTGTTATGATGGATCGCGCTATGGGATCATGCACCTCGTAATCTATTGGGTCGTCTGTCTGAAAATTGTTCAGTGTTTTTAGCGGACCGTCAGTCATGGACGCTCCTGGAGAGCTGATTCCAGTCAGAATTGTCGCACGGAAAGAATATGAGTTGTGATAATTTGAATACTCCACAGCCATAAAGCGGGCGAAAATATGCCATACTTACGTGATGAGTGGAGGAGACGGGTACTGTCTTTGTTGTTGAGATGACCTGTGCTCTGCCGGAAGCCTAAAAGCTGATACCGACTGAGATGATGAAATTTCAGACGGGCTCATCTGAGGCCTAACATTGACATTGGTCTCCGTATTGACTGTCTTGTCGATGCTGCGGGTGCGCTCTGGTTGTGCAGAGGGCAACCGCTTCTCGAGTTCGGCAATTCTAACACAACATGTCAGCATTGCTAGCCCACTTGAGCTAGAGCGCATCATGTTATACAAACCTCTGTGTCAAGACTTCAAGCTGCCCCGATGTCACTGGGTTGGTTGATGTGAGCTCGTCTCCCATCTGTTGATCAGAAAATGATGCAGAGCCACCTGCCCTGCCCAGGGCCGACAAGACCGGTATGAGGGCAGCCGAGCTGGAAGATGCTGCAGGTCCATCAACCTCGGCTCTTCCTGTGCTGTCTGCAGCCCGATTAGGCGACGCTATACCCAGATATGGATTGTGACGCAGGTCCATCACCTCATCTTGAAAGCTGCATTTTACCAGACGTGTTGTGCAGGGCCGACACTTTATGCCGTACGTGAGCCCACCGCATTTCTGCTTTCTAATGTATTTCGTTAACCACATATTTTCGACTGTGAATCTGTTTGAACGAGAAGCTGACCTGTGACGACACTGTGCGCAAGCGTGGCCAGTACGACCAGCTGGTAAACCGCGACCGGAACTTGCCGACAGTGGAGGCATCTCTATTCGATCCGCATGCGTGGAAATGCTATTCTTGCACTGACTCCCGGCGGGAAAGACCTCACAAAGTATGTCGGATATTGTTTCAAAGTAGCCTTGGCTTATTTGGTTTTCGTTTTCCCCTCAGTTTGAGAGCGCTGGTGGTTTTGCAGGCCGTGACTGAGTCAAGGTGCGGTTCGTTGGTACCCCGGACTCCCCACACACACACCATCATTGTCCAGGTCCACGTCCAGTGTTGTGCCCGTTTCTCGGAGGGAATTTACCAATTGTGGTGGCGGTGCTTAGACTGACAACTAACGGCGAAGGGCCAGCAAGCCAATGCAGCTGGTGTATTCCTCTTTGCACCAGCGCCCAAGTTGAAGCAGTGTGTAACAGACCATTTCTCTATTCGCCAAATGAGCAATACACTAGTCTGCAAGTCTCGCTAACCAGATTGCCACAATGTTGTATGCAATGCGGTAGATAAAGAGCGAGGACGGAAAAGCTTCCTTGATATTTCGTAAAGAGAAGACTATTGCTATTCTCCATATTTCGCATCAATTTTAATTTCATTTTCAATCTATTTCTGCCTTCGTCAACCTGTAGTGCAGTCTTGGCCCGTTCCTCCACGAACTACCCCATGCCAAGCTACCAGTGAAACAGCGAACTAGTAACAGTGAACGAATAACATTGAACTGATAACAGTGAGCTAATAATAGTGAACTAATAACCGATATCGCCGTCCTCCCGGATTTTGGATGCGGGGTACATCACAACGCCCGCGAATAATCCCAAAAAAGCGTATCGGGAGAAGCCGATGCCAGCCCGCGGTCGACTGCAACACTCCGCAAGGCGCAAGGTGTGCGGAGAAGCCGATGGCATCCCGACGCCAGCGACGGAGCCGGGTAGACACCCAATGATCGCACCGGCTTGGGGCGAATAAGTTACTGCTGAGCTTCAATTTAGCAATTGTTGGTAGCGGAGTAAAATATTTTGAAAGTAACCTTAAACCATCATTAGTGAGCCCACGTGAATTGTTGCAATACAGCACTCTCTTACACACCATCTCTTACACACCATCTCATACATCTTTTCGGCTCATTTCCAACATTCATCATGACATCTGCATCATCAGAACAACAAACTGTCGCTGAGACAAAACCCGACACCAAAGTCCGCGTCGAGGCGCCTACGTACGACCAGGCCGCCATTCCGTACCGTGGCGCTCCCCTCCCCAATGTCCTCGACGATCTCGTGCAGCCCGGCATCATGGACCTCGACTGCGACGAGCGTCTGTGGGTGCCGCAGAGCCCCGGCGTTTGGTTCCGCCCTCTGTGCTTCAGCGTCTCGCAGGGCTACTTTGTCAACATCCTGCGGGTGCGCAAATCCGGCATCCTGTCGCGGCACCGCCACGCCGGACCCGTGCACGCCGTCGTGCTGCGCGGCCGCTGGCATTACCTCGAGCATCCGTGGTGGGCGACCGAGGGCGGCTACGCGTTTGAGCCGCCGGGGGACATTCACACGCTGCACGTCCCGGAGGATGTGAAAGAGATGGCGACGCTGTTTCATGTGACGGGGGCGTATATTTACGTTGATCCGGATGGCAACCCTGTGGGTGTGGAGGATGTCTTTAGCAAGTTGCAGCTGGCGAGGAAGCATTATGAGCAGGTCGGTCTAGGGGCAGACTATGCCAACCAGTTTGTCAGATAGCAGACCAAGGGCCGATATGATTTTGTCAATATGGCATATAGGCAAAGGCTTCATCGGTTTAAGCAATTACAGTTAGATGTTCTACGTAGTTCTACAATACACACTAAATCCAACTTTCAGTTTCAAATCAAATCAACTTCAGAATTGAATAATGAATGCTAACAAAGCAAATTCAACATCTGCTTTGTCTCATATCCGAAAGACCGAAATGCAATTGGCTATAAAATGTGTGGCGCATATTTTACTGTGTTTGTGATCTTCTAATGAGTGACCACTGCACCAGGGCTCAGCTAAATAGATCTGTAGCTCACAAGGTTGAAATTGCATTTAAATTCTGTACTATATTCCCACACCGCATCGCATCTTTCCCAAGCCGCTGCTCTTAATCGATGTGGCCATTGGTGCCGTTGTGGCCGTTGGTGCCATTGTGCCCGTTGGCACGAGACAACGCCTCAATGGCGAGTAGTTTATCCGCTGCCTTGGCGCTTCCCGCAACCCACGAGGCCATCTCACTGGTGACGTCCTGTATCGCCTGCACAAGCAGCTTGACAATGTCCCGTAGCTCCTCCTCAGTGACAATGTACGGTGGGCAGATCATGACGTGGTCCACATATACGTCGCCCGTCACACCTAGGTTCCCAAGAATATTCAATCCGAGCTCCAGAGCTCGCACGACCACGCGATCGCAGAATTTGGCTTCGCGCGGCGGCGGTATGCGGCTCGGCCCGTGCATCATGAACTCCACAGACCAGAAGAGGCCACGACCGCGGACGTTGCCGACAAGAGGAAGAGGAGCGACCTCTAGTCGCAGCAGGTCGCCCAGGATAACGCCCATTGAGGCAACCCTAGCGATGAGATTCTCCTTTTCAATCACCTTTTGCACGCAGAGTGCTGCAGCGCAAGCCGCTGGATGGGCCTACGCGAGATGTGTTAGTCGATGGCCGGCCATGGCCCTCGTGGATGTGTAACAACTCACCTGGAACGTGTGCCCATGAGCCAGCGCGCCAGATCCCTTCTCAAGCGTATCAAAGATTTTCTGATGTAGCAACACTCCTGAAAGTGGAATGAAGCCACCTCCGAGAGCTTTACCGATGGTCTGGATGTCTGGCCCTCGGATTCCCTCCTGCTCCCAGGCATGCATAGTGCCAGTCTTGCCCATACCGCACATGATCTGCAAAAAGAGTCAGCCAGATGCGCTGTTTTAACACTAGAATGTAGAAATTTCTCTCACGTACCTCATCTAGGATGAGCAAGATATCGTACTTGTCACAGAGTGCGCGAACGGCTTTGAAGTAGCTCTCAGTGGGTGTCGCACAGCCCAAAGTGCTGCCACTAACAGTTTCTGCCATAAAGGCCGCCACATTCCCCGGGCCAAGCTCGATGATCTGTGCCTCGAGCTGCTCAGACAAGCGTCGGACGTACATCTCGTCGGACTCGCCTTGGCGCTTGAACCGGTACGCGAAGCAAGGGTCCACGAAGCGCACATTCGTGGACATCCAGTCACTATACATCGCCCTGCGCGCATCATGGCCCGAGACGCAGAGAGCGCCGATGGTGTTGCCGTGGTAGCTCTGCTTGCGCGCAATCACGAAGCGCCGCTGCGGCTGGCCCGCCTCGCGCCAGTACTGGAACGCGAGCTTCAGCGCCGCGTCGGTCGCTTCGCTGCCCGAGTTGACAAAGATGGCCTTGGAGAGGCCGCCGGGACGATCGCGGAGAAGATGCGTCGCGAGCTCCTCGGTGGCCGTGGAAGTGAAGCGCGAGCCGGAGTAGACGTAGGGCACCTCGGTCAGCTGCCGGGCGACGGCCTGCGCAACATCGGGGCGCGAGTGACCAAGGCAGGATACCGAAGGCCCGGCGGAAGCGTCGAGGATTTCTTGACCGGATTCGAGGACCAGACGAATGCCGTTGGTACCAGTAACCCGCGCCGGTTTGGCCGCAAAGGTACGATGTAGGATGTGCGAGTTGGCAACGAAAGGATCAGCCATTATGGAAGCGTTGAATGTACAGGAAACCTATTCACTGCCAAGCGTCACGGTGACAGAAACATGAGGTAATAATACATGCAGCAATATTCATCCTTGGAGAGCTCCATGGCGTAGATTCGGGCTCTGCTTTTGTGACGTCGGGAGAAGCCGATAGGGTCGCCGGCGAACCGACGGGCCTCCGGCGTCTTACCAAAGTTTGGGTCGGCATCGGTTCGTGGCTACGGTAGACAGGCTATTTTCGGGAAAGGGGGAAAAAAGGGAGCTGAGCAAATGGCATAGTAAAAATTAACAAGGGAAAATGGTGTCTGGCAGGTCATCACTAGGTTTGGTACACGATTGGAAACGAAGCGGAACGGACTCAAAGCTCCAATGCTCCCAATTGCGTAACTTATCGAGACGCATTAATTTCTATTCAGGCTAAAATAGAATAATAATAACTAAATACGAAAGATTTTTGCCATCAATCGAGTAATCTAAGTCGTACGGCTTCTCAAAGGCTTGGTAAAGCCAGCACATAGGGTAGCTTGCCGGGCACTTGAAGACAACTTATTACTTGGTAATGATGCACTGCTCTTACACTCGTCCGTACACGTATTTGTACCTGAAACAAATAAAATAGAAAAATCCTTTGTAGGTGATAGCGGTCCGTAATTAATTTTCTCTCTTTCTGTTTCTCTCTCTATTTTTTTTTTCTCTTCGTTTCTGTTGCTTGTATCCAAACCGCCGCCATGGTTTCCCTGTCTTGAGTCCCCTTGCCTGCGCCCTTCACTACCATGGGGCTCCCCCATCTGTCTACACGAACCATTCAACACCCGCCGAAGCCCGCACAGCATTACGCATACCACGCAAAATGTAGGCTGTTTAGGTAATTAACTGTGGCGCTTTTATTGATGTGTGACTAACACTAACAGACACCTAGATATGTTAATAATGCGCCCCGTCTGCCACCTGCTGTGCCGCGCCCTTCCACTCTAGTCCAAACAGTTGCGACGAAACTAGGCTTGCGAGAGAACCTGGTCACAAACTATGCATTTCAGCCATCCCGCCGCTGCCGTCGCAAACTATCGAATTCCACGGAGATGTGGTCGCTAGTTATATTTTCCGGCGCTCCTAGACACTTTTCAAGGCTTTTCGTCCGCTGTGGCGTTTTTGGCACAGGCAAATATGGGGTCCGGCATCGCAGGTTATACCCTTTGCTCGACTTTAACCATCCCATCACTCAAGCCTCTGCAAGGGGTGGTCCTCGATTTCTCTTCTCCCCTCTCGTGTGCCACCAGGGTCACTTATCGTTGCCCCTCCTTTTTCTTCCACGCTTGACTCGTGGGGGATTGGCTCATGCTCCTTGGCAACCTGCCAACGACGACTAGTCCAGGACAGGGGCCCTGGACTGGCTGGCCTGCCCCGGACTCAACCATGACGCTAGCCTGTGCTCTTCTTCCCGTCCCTTCTGCACGCCCTCCAGATGACGGGCCCCTCTCGTGCCCGACTCGTAGGTGGCAGGAAACGTTCCAGCGCATACTAAAATACGGTCGCCACTGGTCTGAGACCCCTCGTGGCAGCTGCAGAAGATGGCGTTCTGCCATGCGTCGCATGCATCAATAGTTCCAAAATGCGAGAGCCAGCTTGGCCGAACCCCTTCCAACGCTGCTTTTCTCACAAGTTGCCGCGTTTCAGCCTATCCACAGTAATACGTTTGTCGTTCGGGGCCCATGATCGATTACCAGATCCCAAAACAACCCTGTGACCCCAGCTTTTCGCGTAACAGACATGCAACTTCAGTTGCGTGATGCGTTGCATAAAATTTCAGGTTGGTATTATTATGCAATTTGCTGTTTACTCACCATGGCACGGAGCTGCAGCCTATCCAGTTCAGCCCCGAGGAAAGAAATTCCCCCAACGCACTAACGAAACGGCATGGCGTCTTTTGCGAGCGTTCGTTGGCCGGCACCGTATTGTGGCGTCATCCCCCGGACCAGACGCTACAGCTGCAGGCCATGCAAGCCTTCTTACACGGTGGCAAGGAGGTGCCGTCCTGGCACAGCCCAGCCTGGTTTATCAACCAACATAATTCCCTTATCTTCCCGAACTAGGGTTCGGAGAATAATACCCTCATGTGAAGATCATTACCACGCCTGCGTCCGCCTGCCGGTGATGTCCTCTTTCTTCTCTCGTACACTTCGACAACCGTAGCTTTTCGCCTCTTCCTCCCGTCGCCGCCGCGACACCCTCTCACACCATGCCTGGCAGCGACTCCAGTAAGTCGCCGCCCAAGGCTGGCATCACCTTTACGCGGGATTTCGAAATCGTCGAGATGAGCAGCCTGTCCACGCCGGACAAGGAGCACCCGCCGCAGCAGGCGCCCTTTGCCGCCACCACGTCCTACGCCGTGTCGACGGCGCCGCGGCCCGTGAAATACGCCAACCAAAAGGCCGCCGGCCAGAAATGGGTCGACAGCTTCAAGCGCGTCGAGGGCTCGCCCGAGATTATCAAGGACGGCTACTACGTGACCGAGGGCATGGAGGAGATGCCTGCCGGGCGCGATCCGGATCGCTACTACGATTTGCACGCCGCCAACGCCCGCACGGCCAACTCGGCGCTGGTGCGCGACCTCAAGGGTCGTCACCTGCAAATGATTGCCATTGGCGGTTCTATTGGTAGGAAGCACCTATTTGCGGCGTGTTGCCAGACATTCTAACTCTGTTTTAGGAACCGGTCTTTTCGTTGCGTCTGGCGTCGACCTGGCCCAGAGTGGACCAGCCTCGATGCTCATTGCCTACGCCCTCACCGGTGCGATGCAGTTCTGCACCATGCAGAGCTTGGCTGAGCTTGCCGTCGTATTTCCGATTTCCGGTTCCTTTTCCGCCTTTTCGACCAGATTCCTCGACCCGTCATGGGGATTCGCAATGGGTTGGAAGTACGTGCATGGAGCTATCGCGTCACACACCCTATATGCTAACATTGTGATTTAGCTACGCTCTGCAATGGCTCATTGCCTTGCCACTAGAGGTGATTGCCGGTGCTCTGACAGTGCAGTACTGGAACGAACACCTTAGCAAGGCCATTTTCGTGACTATATTCCTGGTCATGATTGCCGTCATCAATCTTTTCGGCATCAAAGGATATGGTGAGGCCGAATTCATCTTTTCCACCGTTAAAGTCACCGCCATCGTTGGCTTCATGTAAGTAGACCTGTCTCAACCATAACCCGGTATGCTAATACTCTTCCAGCCTGCTCGGTATTGTTGTCAACATTGGCGGAACCCCCCACGACGGCTACATTGGTGGTAGATACTGGTCCAACCCCGGCGCCACCAACAACGGCTTCAAAGGCTTCTGCAACGTCCTCGTGTCCGCCGCGTTCGCCTTTTCCGGCACCGAGCTCGTCGGCCTCGCCGCCGCCGAAACCGCCAACCCCCGAAAATCGATCCCCACGGCCATTCGTCAGGTCTTCTGGCGTATCGCTATCTTCTATATCGTTGCGCTCCTCCTCGTGACGCTCCTCGTGCCACACGACGACCCGCGCCTGCTCGGCGCCAAGTCGTCCGTCGACGCCTCCGCCAGTCCCTTTGTCATCGCCATCGAGTCCATGGGCCAGACCATCCTACCGAGCATCATGAACGCCGTCATCCTGCTCGCCGTCATCTCCGTCGGCAACTCGGCTGTCTTCGGCTCTTCGCGCACCCTCGCCGCCCTCGCCGAGCAGTCCCACGCGCCCAAGATCCTCGCGTACATTGACCGTAAGGGCCGCCCGCTCGTCTCCGTCGTCATCACCCTCGCCGTCGGCCTGCTCGCCTACCTCGTGGACCTGAAACAGCAGGGCGAGATCTTCGACTGGCTCGTCGCCATGTGCGGCCTCTCCAGCCTCTTCACCTGGGGCAGCATCTGCCTCTGCCACATCCGCTTCCGCCGCGCCTGGAAACTCGCCGGCTACTCGCCCGCCCAGCTGCCGTTTACCTCCCAGGCGGGCGTCGTCGGCTCGTACGCGGGGCTCATTGCCAACATCCTCGTCGTGGCGTCACAGTTTTGGACGGCTGTGTCGCCGCTGGTGCAGACTGACTCAACGAGCGGCGGCATCGCCAAGAATTTCTTCTTGAAAGTGCTCGCGGTGCCGATTGTGCTGATCTTCTATCTCGGCCACAAGATGTGGTTCCGCACGCGCATTCTGCGTGCCAAGGCCATGGACATTGATACGGGTCGCAGCTTTAGCCGCGCGCACTCGATTCACACGGACAATCCGAATCCCCATCGGAAATGGCCTCTTTGGAAGCGAATGTATCGCTCGCTGTGTTGAGGCTGTATTCATGTCGTTTCTTTCTTCATGCCAGGATATCCCTTTGTTTCAATTCTATAGTCAGTAATTTTAGACATGATATATATTAGACACTTTAAATGCAGATATGTTTATTTATATTCAATTCATAAATCATTCTATCCCACCCACTCTATATTTCGAGATATAGCCCCCTCAAATACCACATGTCTATCACAAGACAATTACGCCGCCAAGTCGTAATACAGACATGTTCCCGTCCGAAAGTTGTACAAAAACGAGTGCCGCGTGCCGCCCTTCCGATCATGCGTAAATTTCCACGTATCCAGCTGGTCGTGAATCTCGCGCACGTACTTCTTCTCCGTCGTCGTCACGCCGTGGTCCACCTTCTTCCAGCTCTCCGGGTCCGACAGCTGCGTGCTGCCAATCATGGCCATGACCTGCTCCGACGTCTCGACGGCAAGGATGGGGCCTTCCAGGAAGGAGTTCACGAGGCTCGACGCTGACACCTGCGCCTGCTCGACGACGGTGCGGCGGTTGAACTTCTTGCTGCGTGTCTGCGCGACGAGCACCTTGACGTCCTGCTCGTGCTCCTTGTCGGCCGAGGCGGCGGCGGCGGCGGATGGGGTCTCGGAGTGCGTCACCGCGAGGCTCTTGCGGCTGCTGCTCCTAGTGTCGCGCTTGTGCAGCTCCGTGCGCAGCCAGGCTGTCAGCTGCGTGGCAGGGATATCAACGTCGGGGACATCCTTGCGGAGAAGGGACTTGATCTTGAGCATGGACTCGGGCTTGAGGATGATTATCCAGGAGTAATTGTCGTCGCGGTGCTTCTGCAGCAGGTCTTCAGGTGAGCGCGAGTCTTTGGCAAGCTCGGCACTAATGTCCTGAGACCATAGTGTCTGCAAGAGCTCAACGCCGGAGGAGCGCAGCATGGCAGGGTCGAAACTGGCGACAAGAATATCGCAGCGTTTTGGGTTGGCCAGGCTGTGGGTGTCGTCTTCCATCTTCTTGAGGAACGCTTTGCCGCCGGCTTTGGGAATGCGCGCGAGCCGCTCCCATGCAATGCTGAAGCCGACGGCGTGGCGCTCGTCAAAGTTACCACCCATCTTGGGCCGCTGCTCCTTAATCAACGCATCGTAGCGACCACCAGCGGCAAAGACGTCTTTCACCTTCTTGGTGTAGAGACAGGAGAACAAGAGTCCGCCGGTGTAGAAGCTCTCTTTCAAGCTGTTGAGCGGGTTGATGTAGATCTTGGTCGTCACACCAAAGCGCTTTGCGTATTCAGCAACTTCTTTCAGATGAGCAATGGTTGGCGACGCTCTCTGGTACATGTCTGTGCCCTCGAAAAGCTTCTTCAATTTGGCAAATGTCTTGTTTGGCGTGTCTCTGAAGTCGAACTGCTGTAGCTCGTCCACGCTGGTGGCGGAAAGGCCCACTGCAGGGGACCGCAGCTCCATCCGAATCTTCTGCCATGTATAACTGTGGATGTTGAGGCGACTGAGAACGTCGGATGTCGCACGGCGATTAGCCGGCTCGATACCGCAGTGCTCGTAGATCAACTGCAGAAGATCAGAGTGACCGAGGTAAAAGCTCATCGGGGTCGCGGACAAAGATGGGAAGGAAATGAGAATCTCGTCAATGACTTTCAATGCTTCTGCTTCTTTCAGGGCCAGATCCAACGCATCTGTGCTCACGATGTCAAAGTCAACCTCGCCAAACATCTGCGGTTGCCCTGTATCTTGCTTGTCACGAAAGACGCTGCCGAATGCGAAGGTCTTTGGCACGATCGGGCCACTAGAGTTCTTCGCTAGCATGCGCGCATGACCCATTGTCAGATCATATGGCAGTTGTAGTACCGTTCCGTTTTGGTCCAGCAGTTGAACGACATTGTCTCCATACTGAGAGGATCTCGGGTAGATCGCACCACGCGATGCCTCGACTGCACCATGGCGACGGAAGATTGCGGTCAATTCTGTCTTGACCATGTACCTTGCCATGAGCTCGGATGCTGTGGGAGTGTTTGCAAACATGTCCCAGGCATAGTCTTTTGTAGCTTCGACTGGGTGAGTGAATAGGGTCGACAACATTTTCCGATAGTAGGGTGAGTTGGGATCAGCCAGACCGGCCAAGGTGCGGCGAATGGTCTCACTTTCCATTTGCACTGGTAGCTTGCCACTCTTCAAAAGTTCAGCGCTGTACGGTCGCTCTTTTGGATTGTGGTTTACCAGCGACAAAACAATTTCTGTCATTGACTTTTCAGCGGGCTTAAAATCATTCGGCAAAACCGGTTTGTTTCTTCGCAGCTGGCCAATAACATCTGCCTTCTGCATACCCATCATCGGTTGGTAGCACATTTCGAAGAAGATGATTCCAAGAGAGTACATGTCCACCTTGGTACTGTACATGCCATGCGAAGCAGATCGAACCTCGGGAGCCGAATAGTAGGCCGTGCCAATACTTCTTGTCATATCATCCGTCTCCAAGCTGCCTGGTGCAGCAGCTCTGTCAATCGAAAACTGACCACTGGTGGCGAGACCGAAATCACCAATCTTGACGTTGTCGATGCCATCGGCACTGCTGCTGATGAAGATATTTTCAGGTTTCAGATCTCGATGCACAATGCTCAATCCGTGGATATGAGCAAGACCTTCCAAGACTTGCCGAAACAGGCGCCAAATCTCAGTCGTATTTTGGTAAAGGTTGCGAGAAATCAAGTCACGCAGCGTCCGTTTCTCGCAATACTCCATTGAGATGTAAAGTATGGTTCGATAGGGCTTTTGGAATCTTGCTCTACGGATGTGAGCAGCTTGCCTGGCCTTAACAGGCGAGCTAGAATGGTGGACATCCTCATCATCCTCGAGTGAGCTGTCATCCTCGCCTTCCGTATCATCGTCGTCTTCATCCTCATCGCTGCTCTCAGAATATTCGAACTCGATGGGCGCATTGGATGACATGAAATCCAAACCTCCGGTGCTCGTGGCGAACTGGATCTCAAGGCCATTGGACTCAGTTTTGCGAGTCTCTTCAGTGTAATCATCCGTTGACGTCTCGCCCTCGGTGTCAGTAAAGTCGGCTACCTCTTCGACCCAGGTGTTGTAATATCTGACAACTGCAGGATGGCTGAGTTGTGAAAGAAGTCTGACTTCTTTCAGAATTTCAGTCAGAGATGTATGCGATCGCTGAGTGATTTTCTTGATGGCATAAATCTGTCCGTCGAGTTTCTTCCTGGCTTTAACAACTTCACCAAAGCCACCTTTTCCAAGGCGGCCTTCTTCCACGAAATCCTCCGTGTATCTTGAGATTGCAGCTCCTCTATTATGAGAGTCACGTCGCAAGCGCATGGGTGGAGCTTGTAGAGATGTAAGAGAGGGCACGCTAGAGAGCACGGCCGAGGAATCATCAAAGAGGATTGGCGCATCTGTTGCAAGAAACTCGCTAGAGCCCAGCTCGAAAGCTCGCGGGCGCTTTTGCTTGTCTTCTTTGAAGAATCGGCCGACAAGTTCTTGTAGAGGTTGCGAGAGTAGCAGTGATTCCATCAAGTTCTTTGGCGAGGAATACTTGCGCAGCACGTCAAGGCCAAAGATCATTTGCGCAAAGACAATGCCAAAGTCCCAGATGTCGGTCTTGTACGTGTAGATTGGTTTGGATGCTGCAGCGATTTCGGGCGGCAGCCAATATGAGGATTTAGCAGAGTTGACGCCTGGTGGGCCTTGCTTCTGCTCGCACAGCGCGTGAATCTCGCGCTGATACCATGCGTCGGCAATTTTTGGGACAATTTCGCCAGTTGACTCTCTGAATAGAAGAATATTGCCAGCATGGATACACTGGTGTGCAATATTCTTATTGTGTAAAAAGTTGAGGGCGTCTAGCAAATCTCGCGTCCAAGATTTAACCTTGCTGACTTCAAGATTACCAGCTAATTCGAGCAGCTCTTCCAAGGGGCCTTTTTCGGCAAGTGGCATCAATATTCTGATTGTCCAGGCATTGGCAGCAGACGGGTCTGAAGGGGTTCCACCTTGGACCTTGAAGTCCATAATCTCGACAATCTGCCTGTGGACAATCTTCTTGGCGGCTTTCAAATCTTGTAGGCGCGACTCCAAAGACTGCAGTTGCTTTCGGAAATCTTGAGATTCTTTCCCGGAAGACCTCAGAGTAGCCTCCTTGAGTGCAAGTGTCTGGTTGCAGGTTCCAGTGGGCACCACAGGACGAACAGTGTACACGACAGACACCTTGCCTTGACGCTGGTCGCATTTTGCTGCAACAGACCGAAAAGTGATTTCATTTCCAGATTTGTCGATGGAGTTGCAAAATTGGTCGAAGTCGACACGATCATCCACCTCTTCGCTGGCCTGGGCGGTTGGCTGGTTGGCGCCATTGGGACGGCGGCTCTGGCGAGATTCCTTGGCTTTTTGCCGTTGACGGTCGAGCTGTTGCTGCAACATTTCGGCAATAATGCGCTCTTCCTCTTTGCTCTCCTCTTTGCGCTTGCGATCTTCCTCTTCCTTTTGTTTCTCGGCAGCTTTGGCGGCTTCAGCTTCGTGGCGCTCGCGCTCTTCTTCGAGGGAAGGCAGGTTTTTGCCGGCCGCTTTGGCCTGGGCAGCCTCTTCGAGTATTTCGCGGATGCCTTCGACGATTTGGTCAACCATCTCTGATTCACCCTGGGCAAATATCTTGGGCTGCGTTTCGATGAACTTTTGGATCTTGAACTGTGTCGACTCGCGGAGGAATTCCTGCTCCTTTATGGTAATAAGCGGGGGTGTCTTGGGATAATTCGCATGTAGAACGAAGCCGATCGTAAGTGCAAAGTCGTCATCGCTCCAAGCCTTGATGCGTATGTCGAAACGTGGTTCTGCTTTCTACTGGCGGTCAGCGTGGTCACGAGGATACGGGAAAGGAAAGCTCATACCTGCCAGGCATTGTGAGTGCCACTGTGTTGAACAAAATCCTCTCCGTAGATAGCTTCTAAGGCCAGCAATTCGTTCTGCTGGAGCTCCTCATATTCAATTTTGTTGGTAGCCTCTGGGCTCGTGGGCTTGAGCCCAGGGAAGCTTGAGTCATCCTCGGGTTGTTTAACGAGTGGCGATTTCCATGCGCCGGTAGCTTGCCACGCCATGGTTGCGTGAGATCTGGGCAAGTATCACAGCCAAAGCCGTGAAGCTTACGCCGAAGTCGCCATGTTGAAGTTATTCAGGGTATAGTTCTCGATCGGTTTGGTATGAAGAATGTCAAGTCGAGAAGAAGCACTGCAGTTGACGTCTTGAAGAATAGCGGGGTATGGTGGGGAGCAGCTGAGCTGGCAGCGAGCTTGTGACGGACTGGATTGCAACAGAGGAGGTGGCCGTGGCAGGCTTTTGAGTTGAAGAGAAAAACAAATAAAAAGGACTAGGGTGCTTTTAACTATTTCGGTGATTTCCAATATTCTTTTTATAATATTTGTCTGCTTGTTGAGAGACTTAGGCCCAACATTAAACCACAGCAAAAAAATACAGTGCCTCAGCCCTGTAGCTACAGCGTCATCAAGCTCTGTTTTGGCAGCGACCCAATTCGTCGCGCCTTGGCCCGCGTGCCAGCAACAAAACAGACGAACCCGCTCAAAGTAAACACTTACATGGCAACCAGTCTTGCGCGCACCCCAACAGCCACCCATGTTGCTTTTCTGATTGCATATGCTTGCTTCTCCCGATATATATTTACTCGCTCAAATATATCCTGTCGCTTCCATTCATAAACCAGGACACCGCTGCTGCCAACCGCCAAGATGCTTGGCTGGATGCTCAAGCGCGGCGACAACGCGTCCAACGCGGCCGACGAAGCTGGTATGTTCGCCAGGCTGCGATACTATTGCGCGCATCATCTGCCTCTTGGAACAGCCTGATTAAATAAAATTTAGATGATACCACGCAAATCGAGCAACCCGATACCCCAGCTCCCGTCTTCGCTGCACGAGCTTTCAAAAGTGCCTTGTTTGGCAGCCCTCGACGGCACGATATTCGACCCGCGCGAACTGGAAGACGAGGCGCAACAACTTCGAGCAACGATAGAGAATCAAATACGCCTTCAAAGCCAGCCGGGATCCTATTGACGCCCGGTACTGGCACCACGAGGCGGAAGAAGGTGTCTTTTGGATACGATGTTCCAGGGCAATCCGCAGCGCAGGCAGCAGCTGCCACGAGCAAACTGCAAAACAATGTCACAGCAGCAAATACTCGCGAACCCAACGACGATGACGAATGGGAAGAAGATGACGACGGTGAACCACCAGCCAACGACATGACCCTCGATCTCAACGAGCCACACTCGCAGTCGGGCAAATACTGGAAGGAGGAATTTGAAAAATATCACGAGGATGCCAGAGTCGAGCTCGAGAAATTGCTCAAGTATAAGCAACTTGCAAAATCTTACGCCAAGCAACGGGATGCCGAGACGATGCAGCTGGCGGAGCGCCTCCGCGACGAGCAGCTCAAGGTGCTCAAGATGGAAAAGCTGATTGCTGAAAACGAATCCAACATTGCCTCTGCGCGAGAAGCCGAAGACGGCGACGCGACAGTCGAGCTTCTCGACAAGCTGACATCACAAACGACATTGGCTATGCAATACCGAGAACAGGTGCAGAAATTGGAAACGGAGCTCGAAGAAGCGCTGCACGACAGGGAGCAGAGGGCCGATGGGCAACGGCGGCGCCGACAGGGGAACGCGTCACCCGCGACTCACAAAGCCCTTGCTGAGACGCAACGCGAGTTAAGACAAGCAAAGAGTCAGCTACGAGAAATGGGCACACTTCGCGACCAGGTTACTTCGTTAAAGGCCAAGCTCCAGTCTGCACGAGAACAGCAGGGAACCATCCACGACGGCCCGAGCGAGACATCACGAACTAAAGAATTGCGAGCCCAAGTTCGAGCACTGAAGGAGGACTCGAAGAAGAAGGACCAAGAAATGCTTGTTCTGCGGTCCGAATTCGAAGCGTTTCGAGAGGAGTCCGCAACACATGATGCCGATACTCGAGCAGTACTAGAACGCGCACACTCCAAAATTGCCGAACTGAAGAAGGAAATCAAGACGCTCAAATCGGCCCCCGCAGAGAAACCTCGGCCGCAAAGCTGGGATGTCGCCAGCAACGCTGGGCGTGCGGATCTGGACGACTTCAACGACCATGTTATTCCCGCCGAACCACGACGCAGTCTAGATATCGAGGAGCGCCGCAAGCCACAACTCACTTCCAAGGAGAGAAGGTCGCGATCGCTCCGCGACAAATTCCGCGAAGATGCGCCGCCAAGCCCCGAGCGCCAACCCGCCAGACGAGCACGACACACGGACGACAGAGCCCAGTGGCAAGAGTTCGTGCCTAGGGCGCCACGAAACCTAGACTATCTCGGCGAGGACGTAGCCCGACGCATAGAAAACGGCGGCGTCACACCAGCAGCGAGCAAGAAGAAGGCGATGCCCTCCTCCAACTTTGAGCAGGGGGAGCGCAAGAGACGCACAAGCAAGTCGGACGACGACGACGCCATTGACCTGCTGCGGAGCCGTTTCGCAAAGCTGGGCGGCCCGGAGGAAGGCGGACAAGGCCACGCCGGGATTTCCATCCCGGGTGGTATCAACCTGCCCCCGGAGCGGCGTGCGGCCGCGCTGGCGCGCATTGAGAAGCGCATGGCGGAGAAGAAGAGGGCGCGGGCGCGGGGACTGGACAAGGAGAACATACGGCCGATGCGGTAAGGGTGTTGAAATCTTTTGGGGGATTATTGTATTGTATCACAGCAAGGAGTTTTGGCGCGTGTTTGTGGATATTAGGATAAATTGTAGCAAAGCACATGGATATTTGAATATTGTCGTATTTCGCCGCTGGGCGTTCAATTGATTGCGTGCCTTGGATGAAAGTGTCGCACGTCGTAATCGCCTCCGCTGTTTGTATGAACAGTACACCAGGCGCTGTGAACTGAAAAAAATTTAAAGGAAGAAAGTAAAAGAAAGGATAATTTTGGAATTCTGGAGAGCCAACGAACGTCAACTGTCGGAAAAGAGTTGGTCGTTTCGGCCGGAGCTGTCCGCCCAACGGCTCCGGCGCCCCAGATAAGCGATTTCGGCGAAGTGACACTCCCATCCGATGTCTCTCTCTTCCCTCACACACCCTCCGACACTTTTTTCCCTTATCTTCCCATGGACCGCGCCGCACATGGCGTCGCCGCAGGACCCGATTGTAGACGCCGACGCAATTGAAGATGAGATTGCGCAGCTAGAGGCCAAGCTGCAGGCGGCGCGCCTCCGCCTCGCGGCCACCAAGCCGCAATCGCCGCCGCAGGATGCCGAGCTCGCGCTGCGCATGGCGCCCAAAGTCGCATGTAAGTTAGACACCAAACTCACCTCTTACTACAAGCTATGTCGTGAAGATATTTTGCTAATTCTTCTTCGTCTTGGATGTACAGCAGCATTCGCGGGCACCTTTTCTACGCATTTCCTGCTGCTCCTCTCCGACTCGGCGCTGCCCGTCGGCTCCTTTGCCTTTTCCAGCGGCCTCGAGTCGTTCCTCGCACACTCGCCTCGCCACACCACTTTCTCCTCCTTTCTCCCGCTCTCTCTCACGTCCTTCGCCTCGACGACTCTTCCCTTTGTGCTCGCCGCGCACCGCGACCCGACCGCCATTGCCTCGCTCGATGACCAGCTCGACGCCGCCATTGTATGCACAGTCGGCCGGCGCGCCAGCACCGCGCAGGGCCGCGCGCTGCTGTCCATCTGGGAGCGCTCGTTCCGGTCTACCGTACCTACTGGCGCCACCGCCGCTGACATGGAGGTCCTACGGGACTTTTCGGCGCTGCTGCGGCAGAGTTCGGGCATGGACGTGCCGCTGGTGTCGGGCCATTTTGCGCCGCTGTTTGGCGCGGTGTGCGCGATCGTCGGGCTGAGTCGGCGGCAGACGGCGTACGTGTTTATGCTGAGCCATGTGAAAGCGCTCGTGTCGGCGGCGGTGCGCGCGAGCATGTTTGGCCCGTACCAGGCGCAAAAGGTACTGGCGGGCGGGCAGGTCCAGGACATGATCAACGCGGTGATTGAGCGCGAGTGGGAGACGCCGGTGGAGGAGGCCGGGCAGAGCGTGCCGGTGATGGACTTGTGGATTGGACGGCACGAGGTGCTGTATTCGCGCATCTTTAACAGCTGAGAGAGGCATCATGCATTATATACCCGGAGTGTGGGAGTATTTGGGCAAACTGAATCGTCTTGTGGTATCATATGGTTTCCTGTTTGTATTTATATAAAAATGAATATCCTTGTTCCTAGTATATGTAACAATAACCCTTTATCAAAACGCCATTATTCGTCGTCGTCACTATCGCTTCCGTATGATACAAGAGGTCCCGCTGCCGCCGTCTTTGGTTTTGATGGCACCGAAATCTTGGCTCTGTTGAGCGCCGCCAGCGTGCTGCCCGAGAAGATGCCTCCGCTCTGCTCTTCCTGCTGCTGTTCCTCTGCCGGCGCCCCGTCCTCCGCAAACGTCTCACCGCTTTCAATCATGAGCCGTTGCTGGTCTTCCAGCGCGTAGCCTTCGCGGCCGAGTGGGTTCACGGCGTGGGCGCCGCGCGCAAAGTGCACGTCATCCGGCGCTTCGTACCCTTCCAGGCCATAGCTGCTCTCAATCTTGCGGCGCTTGCGCGCGTCAGGGTCCTTGCCCTCAATCTCGGCGACAAACTCGGCGGGGAGCGCGCGACGGATGGCGTCGGCGGCCTGTTCTTCGATCCGTCGAGCCTCGCGGGCCTGTGCCATCGGGTTCGGGTCGGCCGTCGCCCATCGGACGTTGAGGATCTCGTCGTGGTCGAGTGATTGATGCGCCATGGCCTCCTTTGCGAATTGCGCATTCGCTTCGTTTGAATATGTGACAAATCCGACACCACGCTGGTTTAATACGCGGACTGCATTCCTTGGTTAGCACCCACTTGCTGTCGCGAGGCGTCTGCTGTACTTACTGCGTTCGACTTGCCCCCATTCCGCAAAATGCCGAGCCACAATCTCCTCGATATCATCTGTAACGTGTATGCGACCGATGTATACTGTTCTGTTGACGCGCATGAAGCTGCCCACGCCACCCATGTCGTCTCGGTAGTCGGAAAACTTGTCGCGGCCGAAGCAGTCGACGTTGGGGCCGAAAATATCGTACACGCCCGGTAGGCGGTGCAGGTAGTCGCAGTCGACGCCCTTGGCGCAGACGCCGCGGGCGAAGCTGACGCAGAAGAAGCTGCCCGTCATGCTGTCGGCCTTGGTGTAGCCGGCGTCGGTGGCAATGTTGCAGCGGCCCTTGGCTTTCGTCTGCGCGTTGCCGTCGTGGTCGCCGCCGGACCATTTGTTGTACCAGATGTTGAAGATGGTACCGGTCTGCGGCGGTGGCTCCGAGGTAATGAGCGACGGGTCAATCTGCACACGCGCGGGCTTCTTCTTCTTGCGGATAATCTTCTTGACAATCTTCTTGCCCGCGGGCGCGGCGGCGACCACGGCGGTCGAGTCGTCGGGCTGCAGCGCGCCGGCGGCGTCAGTGGCCAGGGCCACTTGTGTCTCCTCGTCGGCCATGGCGTATATGCGTACGGCGAGCGTCGGTCGGCGGATGTGGCGAGGGAAGAGTGCGGTGCTTGAAGCAAAATGTTTGCGACAACGCGATGGACGGCTGGAAAAGTGCCAGATCCGGCCGCTAGCAGGCACCCAAGACCCACCACCGCCACCACGCGCAGCTGCAAATCGGAGTGCTGTTGAGAAATGAAGAAAGAATGTTATTCTATTTTTAAAATAATGCAGTGAATAAATCCAGATGAATCATAAAAAGTGAAGAAGTGCCTTTTAAAATAACTTACGGTGTCTACCTGCACCGATCGCGCTCTACATGCTATATACATTCGTCTTATATACGAACTAGGAGAAGAGAAGAAAGAGAAATAAGAGAAATAAGAGAGACTAAAGAATAAGAAGAGGTAAAAAGGACTAGAAGAAAAGAATAAATAGGATGGGAAAAAAGAATACGAACAATAATAATAATACAGGCCTGAACGATTGAGCTCACAGTGCCCAATCAAACGGAATACTGTGCAAACGCAGAAGGCAAACGGCGACAAAAGCTGGCCGCCGTTCTCCTCAACTCAAACTCTTCACTCTTCTTGCACGGCAGGAGAATTTTGACCTTACATATTTTGAAGAATTCAACAGAAAGCATGCCCTCGGCCGTTGCTGTTGATGTCTGGCTGCTAATCGCAGACTGGCTTGTAAGTACCTAACTATTGACAGAGCAAGCAGCAAGCCATCGAGCATCGTTTAACCATATCCCAACTAGACTGAGGATAGACCCACCCTCTGCAGTCTTTGCCTCGTCAGCCGCAAATCTCGAGACATCTTCTCCAAGACTCTTTATTCTCAAGTTCAACTAGCCGAGGAGCGCGCCTGGGAGTACGGTAGCCGGGCTGTGCCCGGGCTGCCCTTTTACCAAGCTCATCAGACTATGGAAGAACGAGTCAAGGTTCGCGCCTACGAAAGTTCAATTCTCGGTTTGCCACAAAGCAAGCACCTCATCGATACTAAGACGCTTGTTGTCGCCTTTGGTGGCTCGTTTGAAGGCCAGGACTACCTTGTTGAATGCTTTCGGCCGCTGATCGGAACACTTCTACACAAGATGACGAATCTGACCACAGTTAGGTAAGATTCGATCCCTCTTGCCAAATCTTCGTATGAAAAGCAGACTGATAATAGGTTTTCTTCCTTTAGATTCGGCGGAATTACATTGGCCGATGAATGGCTGCAGAACCTGCAGATTGTCACCAACCTCGAGGAACTGTACATCGCCTTTTCCTGCCCATGGAAAAATGGTGAAAGAGTACCATTCAAGAGCGTGCAGCTGAAATGCTTCAACGAAAAAAACCTCTTCCCTTCGCTACGACACTTGACAATCCAAAGCATTTATCTGGACGACAACACTTGTTTGCCAAAGTACATCGCTTCTATCTTGCGCAACTCCACCCATCTGGAGTATTTGAGACTTTCTGTTGATTTTGGGCCTTGCAACAACATTCTCCAACGAATTTGCGCAGCATATGACGAGTACAAGGCCCCGAAACCACTGAGGCTCAAATGGCTCTCACTTGGACGTTTTGTGCATTTGCCGGAAGCCGACATGATGGGCAAGCTCACAATTCTTTCCGAACTTGAGCGAATCTACGTTGCAGGTTGCAAATGCCAGGATTCTCTAGGTCGCTTCCCATCGTGGGGGTTTTTCGACCCGATCACGACGCCAAAGCTAGAAAATATTGAGCTCACCAATGTCTGCCCGGCCGATTGGGAATATATTCCCAACGCCCTTCGCGGAAGGAAAGTGTTTAAAATTTGGAACATTCAAAACCAGATGACTTCCACCCTTTCACTGTTCGAAATGGCTCAAAAGTCCCAAGTACCGATGTTACAGCTTCCCATGGATGTTTTGAAGCCGAGCGATTTTGAGACACTGTTCTTGAAAGACGTACACAAATGCGTTTGGTTGACGCATTTAAAGCTAGATTTGAAACTCGACCCATGCTTCTATAAGGGACCTTGTTCTGGTTTTGGGTTCCAGTGCTCCCTCCCAACGCTGTGTGCTCTGTTTGCCCAGCTCCCGAATCTTATCGCGCTTCAATACCACTCATATATTCGGGGGGCGTATTGAAGGGATGTCACGACGAGGATGCTATTACGGTTGCTGCAACAAGCTTAGCCGAGCATTCGAAGCTGGAGTATGTGCAGTTACTTTCCATGGCATTCGCGATTCAGCGGCAGGACGGTACGCTGCCTGTGGTGGTGAAGCTGTCTAAGGCCAATCAGTCCCTGATGCCAAAATTCTTTGATCAAGAATGGCGAGCTGGCCAGTACTGGGGAGTTGAGGAGTAAAATTTGACGTCTTGGGCAACACATGTATGGAACGTGACAATTGCATTGAGAGAGAGCAGGGCCAGATTGCTGGAAAACGTACGGCAGATACATTCACAAAGGACAGCACTTCGAGATCCAGGTATCACAAAAGGTTAACATAGTTTTATCAAAAGAAATTGAGATTTGTTTTTTTTTTTTCAACTGGAGAAGGCTGGCTTCCTGCCTATACCTGACTGTAAATAGTGTTAGGTCAAGAACAACCGGCCAAGAAAAAGAATGCATAAAATGAATAAAGTTAGTAGAGTAAATAAATAAGTAGAAGAGGTAGAAGAAATAGAATAAGTATAAGAAATCAATCAATCAAACACCATACTCCAATACAACGCAAATAATCAATGGGTGCACACAAATCTGCGCGGTCGGGATCATGCTCGTCGTTCGCGACAGCTTCTCCATGCTGTCCAAGATCAGACACACCCTGCTTGCACCAGTCTGCCTAACCACTGAATAAGAAACTAAAATGGCTGCTCCTCCCGAAAGAAGTCTGGTCGCATTTTCCTCTTTTCATCTTCGCTCAGTCGCTTCCAGGTCTTTCCTGCCGGCGTTTTTGATTCGGCATCGCCCTGTCGCCCCTCGACTGCGTAGGCGGCCATGTAGAGCTCAACATACTCCAGCGCGCGGCAGTCATCCATCAGCCGTTCCACTGCCCGAATCCGATCCTTGCTTGAGTGACAGTGCCACAACTGGCTGCCGTGCTCGGGTTCACAACTGAAAGCGACGAGATTCGGCAGTCGCGGGATCGCATCGCACAGGATGGGCAGGCAGCAGTACCACAAGCCTTTGCCAGCGAGACCGCACGTGTTACATGACGCGTCGAGTTTAAGGTGCGTAAGCCCTTCGCACATGTGCAAATCTTTCAGAAAAGAGGAGATGTCGGGACCTACGAGTCCATAAAGCGGAACCTGCAGCATGGGAACCCGGGCATTCAGGACCAGGTCCAGCAGCGCACCGTCCAGGAATCCGCGCGTCGTAAGGAAGCTTTGCAGTTTCAAACTTCCATTTCCGGATATAATGGTCTCAGGAGATGCCACCGTAGGCACGATTATTACATGCCAAAGCCCGATCTCTTGCACGCTTGGTGTCCTAGACGGCGTGAACATTCTCCACTGGCCCAGGACTCGTCTGCAGCTGCAGTCTCCTCTGGTGTACACTTTTTCAAGAACTGCAAAATCCAGGAGTTTTCGGAGCTTTCTCTCTGGTGGCAAGTGCAGTGATTTTCCCAGGTAAAGATGCTTTACTGGGAGCCGGACACCCTTGCTATGAGACCGATATAAGTCGCATATTGTCTCCAGCATATCACTGCACGTTCCTTGTCTCAGTGACAGCTTGAGACGTTCTAAACCTGGACATCGAAGTAGAATACCAACAATGTCTCTTTCCAGTTTTTCTGCATCGTCGCAATTGATGTCTTCGAAGCGAAGCTCTCTTAGAGCAGTGAACATCTTCGTGGAGGCTGAGACCTGTGGATCGAATCCAAGATGGCGAGCAGGAGCCGAGACTCCCATGTATCTCCTCATCCACGACAATGACTCTAGATCAAGACATTCCAATAGATCGCTAGTGTTAAAGCTCTTGAAGCAACAGTTTGGCACTGTCAATTCATACAGTCTACTGGTTCTTAGCTCACGCCCAGCCTCGGCGCGTCGGACCAGACTCACCTGATGGTCTCTAGCCTGTCCATCTTCTGCAGAATGGTCGATAAGAGACAGTGAAACTGTCGTTTTTTATTGGACAAGTACCATAGCCCAGGATTTTCAGAAAATACAATTTGAAGAACTTTTGTCCTGGAAATCAACTTGTTCGCAGCCTCCCCGGTCGCGAAAGCGTTCATGGCGGACGCTGAGAGGCCACATTCGGATAGCTGCACCTCTTGGTAAAGATACGGAGTTAGTATAGCGTTGAAGTCTCGGCTGACGAGACAAAGGTTTCTGAGTGACGGTGCATCGCCAACCTAGAGGAAATGTTAGACTCGGTTTGGTACGCGGAATGGCACAGTCTGCTGACCAACAGTTCGCCGAGGGCCAAGACGAGCTCCGTAATGCCAGCGAATCGCCGAGACGCCATGTGTCTCGGGTCTGGGTGATCTTCAAGTTGTTCTTGATCCATATTTTTTGTCGCAGTCTGTCCGATTAGCGAAAGTTGTTCTTGGCAGATTTGCGTGGATTAAAAATTTCTGCACGAAAAGCGTGAATGCGAGGAGGGAGGGTGGCTGCGTGGATTTAACACTTCAACGGCGGTTAGCTCTGTCACGTTCACCGCCCTCACGGGATTAGAGTTTATTGCTATTTTCTTCAAATTATCCTATCTATCAACTTCTATCCTCGCAAGTAAAAAGATTTCTGGGCCTCTACGTCTCATTCACAGATCTTCACATACATAGTCACAAATAGTGTGAACCATGTAGTAACCATCGCCGAATTTAGTACATTTTTGGGGGGAATTTTTAGGACAAAAACACTTCGAAAACGAATCTTTTTCATTATTGCTATCCAATTTATTTACATACTTGTAATGCATATCCCCGACTCCTCCGTGTGATCGCAGCTTGTTGTGCTGGTACTTGCATGCGTGTTTAATCGGGTAAGTTATAGAAATCATACGCTTTTCTTCCTTCAAAGAACTTGGGCCTCATTTTTTGAAGCGATACCCTGTCCAATTCTTTTAAAAATACACGCTCACACCTCTCGCCGTCGGTGGTGGTCTCTTCCCGATCGATGACAGAAGCATAGTGAAATAATTCTATGAACCACAGTTTCCGGGATGATTCGGCTAATTGTTTTGTCGCTATGGCGTTCTTTTTGGAGCCATGGCAGAGAAACGGCTCGCCTATTAAGGGATAATCGATTTTGATTTCAAGCGTCTCAAAGTTTGGCAACTTGGATAACGAAGATACGATGACAGGCAAACAGCAGACCGATCTTCCAACTTCACCTCGTAGCGGGTGAATACGCTCCTTCGAGCAAGGGCCGTTACACATGGCGAGTTTCAAATGTGTTAGCCAAATGCAGAATTCTAGGTTGCCAAAGAAGGCTGGGAGCGCCCGATGCCACGCAACGCGAAACTGGAGCATTTGAAACTTTCCTCTACTCGCCATTTCAGATAGCGAGGGCCACCGTACAAAGTCGCAGTGGCCATATTCCCATATTTTGAGTGAAGTCCGTCCTTCCAGAGCCTCGGCCAAAGTTCTCCATTCATCGCCCTTCAATTTATGAAATTCGATAGCCTGCAGACGCGGCATCGTGGCAAGTAAATATGATGTAGATCAACCTCTTTGCACACGAAGATGCTCGATATTTTGAAGATTAATAAGCTTGAGGATACCTTCTTCATCGCTTAAATGTCGTCCGTCCTTCAGATCTAGCTCCTTAATGTTCAGTTTGGGTTTTTTGCATCCGTCGTGGGCCATGCATATATGTTTGATTGCATCTTTCCTGACATCCAGACTGTAACGAGCGTGGATCTTCAAGGCTTGAAGCTGTCTGGCATCGGCGAGAATACAAGCTATCCAATCCGACAGCTTGGATACCACCTCGTTTTGTGGACACGGGCGGAAAACAAGATCTAGCCGCTTCAGCATCGCAAATGAGCTAGGATTTGGCAAAGATCGAGCGTGGAGCGTCGTGTCTCTGTAGTCCCGAAACGTTACAGACAGGTCTTCGAGGCCTGCTACTTGATCCAAGTTACCCATCCATTCATCGTTGGCTTGAGCATTCTCAATCCTGAATAATAATGACTCAGCCAAAGACCGTCACAAGATAGACACAACGCGGGAGAGAATAGAGCACACCTACCTTATCTTTTTTCAGAGAGCGCATTTTGAGAAGAAGTTCGGAAATTAAAGCCTGGAATAGCGGCCGTTCACCTTGGTCGTGAAATCTAGGCGGGAAGAGATTCACTTTTAAAGTTCTTGTAGCGGCAATATGCTGAGCCTCGGAGAGCCACATCAATTGTTTTTCTCCTTTGTGAGGGTTTTCCGTCATTCGGACGATGCGATACAGAGTCGGGGAGAAGATCTGGTGAAATTCTCGAGAGACAAGGCATAAATTATAAAGCGAGGTAGTATCGCCAATCTATTATCAAACGTTAGACTATGCTGTCGCTCTTGCGGTTAATGGTCCAACTTGCCAGCTCATCGCTGATAAGGGCCCAAATATCCCCCGGCACGAAAATCGGTTCAGTCATTTCCGTACTGTATTTACTTCTTTTTGGTTTCCTTGCTAAAGAAAAGCTTTCCTGTCTCTTGGTCGCCATTTCGCAAGAAGTGGGAATAGATGACGAATGTAGTAGAGTGGTGAAATGTCCTCGCCGCCAGCGTGACAAGAAAGAGACGGTTCACGCGAATGCTCCTGCCTTTATATTGTGATTCAGCATGCTGGTCACGCTACACAAGTGATAAATAGGCACATTGCTGTTTGTCATTCGGAGCTGGTACCGCTATGTACTACCACTTCGCGGTTGGGTACATTGCCGTTTGTCATTCGCGGCTGGTGCTGCTATGTACACGACCTCCTTGAAATAAAGTTGGCGTGTGACTTTCTGTACTGTAGTACTCTTACATAATAATAAAGATAAAACAATATAATAAAACTAAGGGGAAAAAATGAAATAAATAATATACGTAAAATAAGAAAATAAAATAAATAAGACGAATTATAATAAAGTTAGCTTTTAAGTACCACACCAACATTAATTCAGCGGGGAGTGTACTACCACCTCAGCGGCAACATCTCTACATCACAACGCGGCGAAATGCACTTGTCGCACATCTCCTAGAATTCTTCATTTAATCTACTTCTGCGTTTTTGCTATCGCCAATTTGTTTCTCTCATTCTCAGAACCTTGAATTCTCCTCATCGACTGCACTACCGCCGCGCGCTGTGTAGGCATTTCTCAAAGCCATCGTCGTTTCCAGCAAGCCTTCTCAGCAACGTTCTGTAAAATGAGCCTCCAAAAAAAGTACATGCGCATGCCTTTAAAAATGCTCGCGTCGTCGCCTCTCCCGTTCGCGATCCGACAACCGCTCCAACGCCACTTTGCCTTCTGCGAGCCTGCGCTGGACTGAGTAGGCGCGATGAAAAATCTCAGCATACTCCAACCGGGGACAATCAAGCGCCAGGTTGGCCGCTACACTCTGAATTTTTTCAACGTTATAAGCATCTTCCCAGTCCTGCGGGCGAGTCCCATCAAACGAAAACGCGACCAACTTTGACAATTTCGCCAACGTGGGCCGTAGCTGAAGGACAAACATCTGTAGGCTCCGGGTCGGCATCCAGCGGCCACAATTCATCTCCAGATCAATTTTCAGATGCGTTATCCAAGTGCATGCTCTTAGATCGCATAACGTCGGTCGGAGTTCCTCTGCTGTCACGCCGCTCAATTCGAGATTGAACGTTGATGACGCGGTCGCGTTCGCCGCCAACCCTCGAATGGCGCTGGACGTGTCCAGCAGTGGCGGAATGGCGGTTACGAGTCGTATCGCAACACGGTCTCTGCCTTGAAGCACAATTGGAATATCGTCCGTCATTGGTGCGTACAGACAATCAATACTCAGTTGTCGTAAATTTGTCTTCATATCTGCGTCGGGAAGCACCAAAGAAGTGACTGGAGAGCCATCGTCTAGCCAGTACCAGGAGTCGGGTAGTCGCAGTTGTTCGAGCTTCTGGATATATGTAAACCCATGAATGGTATTTTCGAATGTGACATTGTATGAATCGGCTACAAAGAGACCCTTTAGCCTCAGGCGCTTGCCATGACTCTGCTTATACTGCTGGCAGAGTTCCTCAAAGTTGAAGCAGTGGCCTTCGCCGTCTCCTACCAACGCCAGCTGCTCGAGCTTGCGGGTGTGGAGAAGAAATGTGACAATAAATTCGATGCATTTGTTATTATCTTCCAGCCAGATGTCTGTGAAGATGGCCGTTTTGAGGGTTGGAAATAGATCTGACGCGTCGAAGTGCGGGTGTTCTGGCTCTGGTAAATGTAGCGGTCGGTGACGGAAGCCTGAGAATGAAACGTTGAGGTGTTTCAGTCGTTTCATCTGGTCCAATCGAAGTATCCAGCTGTCTGCTAGGAGAAATTCATAGATACTGGGAATCAGTAAGTAGATATCCACGTACTGGCACGGGTGTGGCTCTTACTGCGCGGCTCCCAGATTATTCATCTGACCAATCAACTTTCTGATCTGCACCTGGAAATCGTCTCGTTCAAGTTTCCAAAAACGCTGTCCTTTGTCGCATGTTATTTGAAACATGTGTGTATTCGAGAAAATCCTGCTTTCCAGCAGCTCATCCAGTAGCTTCCTGTTGTCGCGACTGAAGCTCGTTGCTTCGCGAAGCCATACTCTTCGATAGAGATGTCGGGAGAAAACTGTGTAAAAGGTTTTGCTGGCGAGACAGAGATTATGGAGGGTTTCTCTTTCTTCAGACTTGTACGAGAATTAGCTTAGCCATTCGTTTTCTGCATGTTTGGCACGCACCAGAAAGTCTCCGACGAGCATCAATATGTCTCTGGTGGCGACAAATTGTCTAGCCATGATGCTGGGTGAAGACTGGCGGCTGCCAGATGCCGCCGATTTGATTTCCAATTGTCCAAAATCAGTTCATGATGATAAAAATGCGGTGGTCTTCGGGCGCTTTGAAGAGGTGAGTGCAGAAGACAAGTTGGGCATGCAAACGGCGTTTGCACTGCACAATTCACATCTGGCACTGCTCAGATCAGCTCATCCTGGCTCGAGCAGCCCGGTCTCTTCTCAAGTCAAAAGAAGTGCCATTAACATCCTTGCAAAATCGTTTTATCTTAAATATATTCTAATTTCAATTTTATTTTTTTCATTGAAAAAAGAATTGTTGCTTTAGCTGACTTGGGCTTGTACACCCAGCTGACGCCAGGTAGGTCTCCGCAAGGCAGATCTCTGTGTACCTAAACATCACGATCCCACCTACTTGGCTTTTTTTCCTTCGATTTTAAATAAGACTTATGATATCTCTGCACTCTGCATTGCGTGAGCCACCGACACCTGAACCAGTCAGCCCTAAGCCTGCAGTGACAAGCCAAGTAGATCCTGGCAAGCTTTAACAACTTTCTCTTGCAACGTCTCGTCTGCCGTCACAGGAAGCGGTTCGCCGATTTTGCTGTTTGGCAAGAAGTAAACACCCGTCATGCTCTGGTCATAGTCGCCCTCCGCCAGCGTCAGATACGTCTCGATTCCATCCTCCATTTTGTCTGTCGCTTCGTCGCCTGCCAGTTTCGTCGGCACATAGCCTGGATGCAGCATCGTCACCGACGTGTCCTTGAACCGCCTCGCGACCGCTTTCGCGAGTAGCATGACCTGCAGCTTGGAGTCGCAGTAGCCCTGGAACTCGTCCCACCCGGCCTCGCCCGCCGCGCAACGCTCAAACCACCACATGTCTTTGAGGTCCGGGTTGGCCTGGAAGTGCAGCACGGAGGCGACGTACACTAGGCGCTTGGGTCGGTTGAGAAGACATGTTAAAATATACGGCGCGAGGACGTTGACAAAGACGACGGCCGGCACGCCCGTGTCGGGCGTCTTGCGCATGGGGCCGTGAAACAACCCAGCGTTGAGGATGACGGCGTCAAATGTGCCGATGGCGTTGGCCTCCTCGGCTAGTCGACGCGTCTCGGCGACATTGGTCACATCGCCGATGAGAACTCCAGCCGCGCCGGGGCATTTGGCCTTGGTCTCGTCGGCGCGCTGCTGATTGCGTGCGTGCAAGTAGACAGCATGCTTGCGCTCGATTAGCTGGCGAGCGGCCTCGAGACCAAACCCGTCAGTAGATCCCGTGATTAAGATACGGGCCATTTTGGTAGTAATTGACGTATAGAAAGTGTCTTTTTTCCTCCTGTTATTTTCCCTGTCGTTCCGGAGGTGGGAGACCCAGAAAATTACGGCTCGTGAGGATGCATCAGTGATGCGCTTTATAATTAAGTGGCATCTTCAACTACTCCCGGTACCGGTCGCTAGTGGAGATGGACATAAGACGGAGGAAAATTCCCAGACTTAAAAATATCACCATCGATAAAATGTACTCATTTTGCATCATCCTTCGGTGTTTATTAGTTGCAGAGCAGCGAGACCCGCGCAGACCGGGTCGGTCGGAATCCACAGACAGCCTGATCTCGAGTCGAGCCCGGTTGTAGCCGCAGCAGAACTTCTTTTCGCCGGTTTTATTGCTCAAAAGAGTACTCTTGCGCACCGTCATCGGCATCAATTAGAAATCGTCTTTTCGGTGCATGACAGGCCACGCACATGACCCAGATTATACCGACTCAGCACAAGCTGGAAATTAATTATTACTTCTCTTTATATAAATAACCCTAAGACCAATTTTCGACGCCTTGCAGTTCGAGCAACGTAGTTCGAAGTATGGCCAGGCACAGGTCAACCAGCAAGTTATGGTCGACAATCCAGTATTAGGTGTTAGAACGATTTGTATGAGGTGGCGTGGGTACTCTTGCAAGCTCCGCCAAATTCTTCTTAGGAGATCCCGCGTAGTCACGAATTACAGTTCCAGTTTCTGCTTACCTCTTGATTGTTTGAGAAAGGCATTTTTTTTTTTTTCTTACATTGAGTTGAAGGCTTGCACGGCCAAATAATCAGGGTGAGAGTTGGGCTGGTCCACGGTGGCTACATCACACATGCGCGCCTCGCGTTAAATGCGATATCTCTCAATAGGCTTTAAAAATTGATTTCTATTGGAAATAGAAGCTGTTGTTGTTTACCGCCACGGCAATCCCCAAAAACTGGCCACCTCTAGAAAACTAGCTGTGTGTGCTAGAGTACCTCAGCGCACCGCAATGATTGCTCGACTGCAGCATGAAGACCAGTGAAATGTTCTTTTGTAGAACAGTAAATAGCACACTCTCTATATTTAATATCGTTTGAGCTGCTCATGTAGTTTCTCAAGAATTTCTGGAAATTAGCCGTCGAGTGGTGGCCGGGTTCAAGAGGCTAATACTGCGTCGTGCACGACTACGACTGATCGCACACTGAGGCGCAACCATGCCGGATCAAAACATGGAAGCAAATCGTGCACTGTGCATCAATCGGATTGAAGCCAATCGCGGGATAGATTCCGCAATACGGTGCTGCTGATTATCAGTCAAGCAGACTCTGCCGTGTTTCAGCTCAGCCGATCAATGATTTTACCCGATCCGAGACACGGCCGTCCCGCCAATGTATGGTGCTTGACTAGAGTAGCTGTCAGCTGCAATGCAATTTTTCGCTCTCCAATCAATGATTATCGGTGGGTAATTTGCCTAACAATACGCAACCGCGGATGGCGCCTTTTGGTACGGATGCGTTAGCGTAGCACCACCAATCGTAGAAATGCTGGCACCAAACAACGCATCATGATGGCGCACACTATGTCTCGGCAAGAGGCAAGTAAAACACCTCCAGTCCCGCTGGCATGAATTTCGATTTCTACGATTGGCTTTATTGGTCTCACTTCTCAGACAGGAGGACAGAGACCGTAATACTTTTACAGAAGTCAATCATATCAATCGCGCTCCTCTTTGACCCTATATGTTCTGACCGTCGACGTAATTGTACGAGTTATATTACCGCTGAAAGTGGAATTAATAATAGTATCTAATCTATGCGGTTGTGAATCCTAAAGAAGTAGAATGACTAGTGAAACTAATGATAATGAGTACAGCCTAAACGAGTATTGCCCGTACCGTGTCTTACTTCTCTGACTCACCTGTCCCGGAAGGAACCCATGCCTTTTTAAAGATGCTGCTCACGGCAACGCAAAGTGGCAAACTAGGTGCCTATACCCCCATTGACTCTCATTTCTTTTTACGCTTCCTCTATATAAAGCGCGAGCGATGCATGATCTCTGCACCTAGCACTCTGTTTACAAACCAGCCTGCTCTTCTTGAACAGATATCATATTATTTCCATCCCATTCAACGCGAAAATGAGGTACTCTGCTCTCACCGCTGTAGCCCTCCTCGTGTCATCATCGCTGGGCATGCCTGGGTTGTCTTCCCGCGCGTCAACAGCCGCGCCCGGCCAGGTCGTCGTCACGAACAACATGAACCGAGTCGTCCGTCTGAGCCGATCTACTGGAGAGGATTTACAGCTCCATCAGGGACAAACAGTGCCGGTGGCGGCTACAACGTCATCTGGGAAATTCATGCTGAGGGCGCAAAATTCGCCACGCAGCCAGGTAGAAGTGAGCTACACTTCTAGCGATGGGGGAACGTATAGCTTTGACATCAAGCCAGTTGAAGGCGAAGGCTTCCCCGGAGCGATCGAGGTTCTCCCCTTGTCACCCCGTCCTTCTGCTCTGTGTCACCCCTTGGTGTGGTATCCCGGACAAGGAAATACACAGCAAGCTACATGCCAGGACCGCACGCCGCTCCGCGTCTTCCTCCGTGAAGCCCATCACCCACCAGCATAGAATATTGTTTTTGAAGGCCGGTATTAAAGGGTGTAGTTTGGAGGCTCACAACCTATGTTGGGAACTGTCTGGGAAGCTTTGGTCGTTGTATGGAGTTCTGCACGGCTGCAGTGCAGTTTAAGCTCGGCCGACTTGAAGTGAGCGGACTACGTCAAATGCGCTCTATCATTTCACAATTTATCTCCGGGCAGGTTCCTCTTGAGCTGATTTCGACCAGCTCATGGGTAATAGAGTATAATAGTATGAATTCAAGATCTTGGTGAATAAATTTATGCTTGCTGTTCGCTGCACTGTTGTCAATCTCTTGTGAAACTTGATGAAATACATCGACGCGAGCGCGACGGTGGCTGCTGCTGGATATATCCATTGCTGATACCCCATGCATTAATGACACCTAACTCAAGGTTGCGGTGTAGCTGTCCATTGCCTCAAATTTCACTTTCGCGATGCCGCCAGTTCCTGCCTGCCCTGACAAGAACCCTCCGCGGCAGCCATGCCATCTGCCATTGCCTTCCAAAATCCGTCTTTCTTTCCGTAGATCAAATAGATTAAGCGAGTACCTATTTATCTCTGGCCCTGATCTGCGTCTCCTTGTAATTCTTTTTCCTCCCATCATCATCTGCCGCGTCCTGCAGCCGTGTCCAGCATTCTACTTCTGCTCTTTTCCGCCTCTGGCCCAATCTTACCTCTTTTGTTAGCGAAAATCCCTCGATACCGTATCTCATCCGTTTTCTGTTCTCAGATCGCATTCGGCCGTGTCCGCGACTCAGGGCCGAGCTCCGGTCTGGTCAACTTGGCCTGCTTCATCACTGAATATCCGGTACGGTTTTATTTGTTATGATGCCTTCTTTTCAAATGATGACAACAACACAACTGAGCCTGAAGCTTTTTGCGACGGCGAAGAAGACAAAAACATATCCGTGTTTCGCTGATGAATGATGTGTGGAGCAAATTGGAATTCTTTGCTCTGGGCTTGTCTCGAGGTTTTCTATCCGCACCTACCAGCATTTCGCTGACAACTAGAAAACACTTCTTTTTTTTTTTAGGTTTCGGTCGGCTGCGACGTCGACGAACTCCGAATACGCCACCGATCGAAATATCGTAGGAATCTTTGGGCACGCTCACAGTGAACATTTGAGTGCAGCAATTGTGACGCGGACGTGGTGGTGGACAATGAAGCATCAAGAGTCAAACATATGCATTTTACTTGCTAATAAAATTTAGTCTCCAATTCAATCTGCTTTTACATATAATATACTGTGATTTGGTGAATGTAGCAGTCTTGCGACGTCACTGGCGGCGTGGCTTCAGCCGAGTAAGCCCAAAAATGTGGCTGTAAAGGCACATTTCATTTGTAAGTATGCCGATATGCAGCGTAATGTAAATTTGAAAGGATGGATATTATTTTCTGGTTTCTCGCTAAGAATAAAAGTACAACGCATCTTCATCAAGCCTGTCCTGTACCCACTGCGGCCAAATGTTGAACTTTTGGTAGTCATTATTGATCCAACGATTCATGCAGACGAGCCAGTAGTACCACGGCTCTGTACATTGTCCTTTTTCTCGCGCCTGCGCCTGAGCGCCCCTGCTCCTTGATGGTGGTGGTGGCGGCGGCGATGGTGGTGGCGCCTCTGACGTCTTCTTGGAGTCTTCGTTGATCTTCATCGACGCCTTGCGCAAAAAAGACATGGCCATCATCAACGCGACCCAGTGTGTCGCGAGCAGGATATTCACCTGATCCGTGAGGTCAATCACGCGCTGGAAGTCCTCAAACGGCATGCTCGACCACCAGATGAAGTGGCCCATGACGCTCGTATACACCTTGAACGTGTCCGTGCGGGCGTGCAGCAGGATATTCTCCAGGTTGGCGAGGTACGCCCGCTGCAGGTCGTCCGCGCAGACAAACTTGAGCATGTCCAGCGACGTCTCGCCCGCCTCGATCCACGGCGCGTCGTCCAGCGGCGGTATCTGCAGGAGGTACCGCCGCATCGTCTCGACCGAGTCTTTCGGCTCGAGGTTCTGAAACAGTGGTGGAAACCCGAGACGGATCATCTCGGCGCGCAGCGACGCGGACCCGCGCGTGAGCGTCATGAAGTCCTGGATGCCGTCGCCGAGGTACTGCGACTGGCCCATGAGCAGGTAGCAGGACGCGACGAGCGCGCTGCCCTGGTCAAAGGAGAGGATGGACTGGCCGTAGTGCTGCGAGTCGGTTTGGGGTTTGGGGTCGCCGGCGATTTTGGCGGATTTTCGCGGTTTCGGGTTCTTGCTCTCGGTGGGAGCGGGAGGGTTGGCGGGCTTGGAGGGTTCTTGGAAGGCGATGATGGCTTTGCGAAACATTTGGATGGCCTTGCAGCGATAAGTCATGGCGGGCACGGAGAGGCTGGAGTTGGTGCCGCCATTTGCTTCCAGGTCGGCGGCAGCGAAGCCAAGGACTGCATACAATAAGAACTCGTGCTAGTTGATACTGTTAGCAGCGGTCCAAGACTTCGCGGTGCGGGTGTTCCTACATGGTGGGAGAGGCACAGAACGTCGTGTTTCCAGACCTGCTCATTGCCGAGAGGGTATACTGGACGGCACTGCAAGAGGAAATGTTGGAAGAAGTGCATATCCAGCATGGTAAAACGTGGAACTTGGTCAGGCTGGACGAATCAGCCGAGTCCTATGACAGTTGGTAGATTGTCTTACCGCTATGTATAGACGGGCAGCGGCTGGATACTCGCACGTGTAGCCAGACTTCATGCAATTGCGACATGCCGGTCTTTCCTCTTTACACTAAAAATCATAAATATATGCGAAACGGTAGTCGTATTATCGTAGTTACCTTGATTCGTCTCCTTTTGCAGTTGAAGCAACCTGTACGTGTCTTGCGGTGACGAGGCTTGTCCTGGGCTTTCTTAGCCACGATCTGACCATCGGTGCCAGAGCTAGTCGTCTGCGGCGATGCAACGGCCGAGCCACTACTCGAGGTAGCCTCCGAAATAATCGGTAATATCATTCCCACGAACGGTTTGAAGCACTTGATAAAGTTAGGCGGCCGAGATCCGGACTGTGCAGTTCTCGCGGCGAGCTGCAAGTACACGCCTCAGGGAGTAGGAGCTGATCTGTAATAACTGAGCCTAAAAGCCGTTATAATGATATCAATGACCTTTCTCCTTTGGGATTGCCATAGCCGCCAAGACTCAAGAATGCCCCAGCTGATTTTCACGCAGACTTGAGACTTATCAGGAGAAAAAGCGGCGATGTACCGTGGGATCGCCGGACGAGCTACCGAACAGACGGTGGGGCACTGTAAGGCAGATTTGAGGCCGCTGGCGGGGGCGCTGAAGACAAGCATATTAGTGGTGTGGCGCCTGTCCCGCAGGCGGTTTAGCGAGCGTGACGGCCAAGTAGGCTGTCGCTATTGGCGAGAACCGGTGCGCTTATGAATCATTGGAATTTGTATCTAGAGGAAGAGGAATGTAATATAGAGATATATCAAACGAATTCCGTATTGTCATATTTTTACTATTTTAAAAGCAATCACTGGTTGTTAAGAATGCTAGCATCTTGCGTGGCGGCGTGCCCAGAAAGGAAGGCGGTGAACCCTCGACCAGCACAATTGTCCCCCGCCAAATATTCTGCCATCCCCCACCTTGAGCCTCGAGCCGCGACGTGAGATAGCTTTTTGATACTGCACAGCACGAGTCGACAGGGAAGAGTATAGACGGCACGTCCGTCTTTAAAGAACTGGGCTCACGATGGTTAATATCACGGATAAGATCAAGGAGTGCGTCGGCGCATGAACTTCAGCTACCAGACACGGCGGCTGACAAAAAGTTTTAGGATTGAGGATGAGATGAGGAAGACACAAAGTGAGTGACAGCTACCAGATTCGGAGCGAATTGTCGAGTCCGTCTCGATCTGGGGATACTTACTAACGCGATTCATTAGAAAACAAGGCCACAGGTTCGTACATTGACTAGGTACCGGCTCCGACGTGCACTAACCAGCTCCAGAATATCACTTGGGTTTATTAAAAGGGTATGGGCAGCTCTCACAGAGTGACAAACACGCCACGACATCCCACTAACCGAAGCAGTAAACTTGCGCGACTGCGTGCCCAATTGCTGGAACCCGGCCCCGGCAGCGGCGGCGGCCCTGGCGCGGGCTTTGACGTGAGCAAGTCGGGCGACGCGCGCATCGCCCTCGTCGGCTTCCCCTCCGTCGGCAAGTCGACGTTCCTCTCCAAAGTCACCAAAACGAAATCCGAAGCCGCCTCGTACGCCTTCACGACGCTGACGGCCATTCCGGGTGTGCTCGAGTACGGCGGTGCCGAGATTCAGCTGCTCGATCTGCCGGGTATTATCGAGGGTGCGTCGGAGGGCAAGGGAAGAGGTCGGCAGGTTATTTCGGCGGCCAAGACGAGTGATTTGATTCTGATGGTGCTGGACGCGACGAAGCGAGCGGAGCAGCGCGCGCTGCTGGAGGCAGAATTGGAGTCTGTCGGCATCCGCCTGAACCGCACTCCTCCGTACGTCCCCCATTACTCGATAACACGACGTTCTTCGAACAGTATATGCTAATAGTATGGGGGTAGCAATATCTATCTCAAGGTGAAGAAAGCGGGCGGCATGAAGATCACCTTCCAGTCGCCGCCCAAGAAGCTCGACGAGAAGATGCTGTACAACATCCTGCGCGACTACAAGATTCTCAACTGCGAGGTGCTCGTGCGCGACGACGAGGCCACCGTCGACGACTTCATCGACGTCATCATGAAGGACCACCGCAAATACATCAACTGCCTCTACGTGTACAACAAAATCGACAGCGTGTCGCTCGACTTCCTCGACGCGCTGGCCCGCGAGCCCAACACCGTCGTCATGAGCTGCGAGCTGGACCTCGGCGTGCAGGACGTGGTTGATCGGTGCTGGAAGGAGCTACGTTTGATTCGCATCTACACGAAGCGCAAGGGCATCGAGCCGAATTTCGGGGAGGCGCTGATTGTGCGCAGCAATAGCTCGATTGAAGATGTGTGCGATCGGATTCACAGGAATATGAAGGATACCTTCAAGTACGCGCTGGTATGGGGCGCGAGCGCGCGGCACATCCCGCAGCGCGTGGGGCTAGGCCACATGGTGAGCGATGAGGATGTTGTGTATATTGTCAGTGGATGGAAGGCGTAGAAAAGCATCAATGAATAGAATAAATTCGGTACATGTCGGAGCCATGCGGTGGGTGAAAATGGCATGGGTATAAATGTTGTGGGTGTAGATGTCGTGGATGTCAAGGGCGTGGATTTAAACGTCATGCATGTGCAAATTTCGATGTAAGAATGTAACATTTTCTCAATCTGATGGAATTAACAAAAGAAATGTATAACCTCATCGCCCATGATAACCAAATATCCACCTTCGTAGTCTATTCCGATTTGTACCCTCATTACTTTCCAAAGCATCCCGCACATCTCAAAGAAGTGAATCCAAAAACAACATAAAAACGCCCAAAAAAGCAATGTAATTCTGCGTCGCATCAAACCCAAAGACGTAACAGGCGAGACGAAAGCCATAGAAAAACAAGAATTGCTTGAAAAAGAAAGGAAGCGCATTCTATATGTACACAAGAATCGAGGCGCGTGGATGCACCATTCTTGAATCTGGTTCGTTGTGCTCGAGCCGTTTAAGCCTTGGGGATGGACTTGCTGCCAAAGAGATTCTCGCTGCCGAGCTTCTTAGCGCTGGCCTGCGCAAAGAGCGACTTTGGCTTGGCCCTGCCAGGATTTGTCAGTATGAGTGCAAACATGTGGAGGGGGGCAAACGTACTTGCTGACGTGCTTGTTGCGGAGGGCGTTGATTTTGGCCGTGCAGGGGCTCATAATGTTGTCCGAGGGCGAGACGTATTGCTTGGTACTGGCAACGAGGGTCTTGTTAGTGGGAAACCTCTTCAGGACGGTAATCGACGGCGTGGGAGACGCAGAAACAGAAGAGTCTGAGGATAACAAAGAAACGGGGGAAGAAGAAGAAGAAGAAGAAATAGAACAAGACGAGGTATTTGAAGAAGTGGTGGTATTTCTGGCGACGGCTGCCGTGGGACGAGAAGAAGAAGAAGAAGAAGAAGAAGAGAGAGAGGCGGTAGTCGCTCTGCGCGGGGAGGCAGAGATGTTTTTGCGGTAGACGTACGGTTCCTCGGCCATTTTGCTTTGAAAGACCTGGCGATGGTAGTCCATGCTCTTCACGTCCTTGGTCTGGGGCTGCTGCTCCATGGTGGCGTTGACGTCCTTGTCGCCGAGAACGTGAGAAGACATGTTGCGATTTGTAGAAGCGGAAATTGGTTCAAGAATAAATTGCGCGATGATGCGGACTTCTGGGCAAACACAGAACAAGATGTCGATTCTGTTGGCGCAAAAAAGCGAATGGTGGTTGTAGGAGGCAAGAAATCCGGAAGCAGGCAGGGCAGTGGTATGCACTGCTTTTGTTGTGTGCTGGTGGAGGGAGGGAGGGTAGGCCGGCTGGTCCCTGTTTTTTCGTTCTTCGTTCCCGGGTTGAAACACTTTTCTTCAAATACCAGTTGAACTGTTCTTACTCGTTTCTCAAAAGGAAATTAAAAATCTTTTTTCAAAAACACGGAGGGGGAAGTTCTGTTTCTGGTAGACGAGAGCGTGAATCTGAACGAGGGGGGGCGTGGAACTTTTATCCTGCAAGATGGTGTGCAGTGTGGGATGGTCAAAACAACAAAAAAAGAAGATGGTGTGTATAGCTCAGCAAGTAGTAGAGAGCCAAGAAAACTTGTATATCGGAAGTAGTTTCGTCCTTTTTTACCGGCACGTTCACACTGCATCCACGACAGGGCTGTTACAAGCTCAGGAAAAAAATTGGTGGGTGCGAAAGTAAACTTGGCTGCTGGTCGGCACGGCAACGGAGCTGCACAAGCTGGTAGCGGGTAGCTGCCCGGGAATGCGCGCAGTGGAGCACGGGGGCTGTTTTAGTGGGGTTGTGGCGGGTTTAGTGGTGACGATGCGCTGTAACTTCTGCGAGCTTCACCTGGCGGGCCTGGTTACGGCTACCCTGCACGGGAGAGCAGATGACAGGACGAGCCGCGTTTTGTTTCCTCCAAACGTGGTATCATGCGGGAAAACGAGAACCAATCGTGAAACATTTGCTCTGTCATTGCTTCGGAAGTTTTTACTGCCAAAAAAATCTGCCGTTGTAGCTGCTTGGTCCCGTTGCTATAGTTGCTTGATGATATGACAAGCTAACCACCATCTTTGGTACTCAGTACCTCTCCCGAAAAGCAAACAAAAAACTCCCGACATATACATTGACCCTGCACATATTCCGTGACTCACGATGTTGCAATTCACCCCAGAAACCGTAGCTCCCCAGATGACGTGTGTAAGCCGAGGCCTGCAGCCAGCCCCGGCCCCTTGCGTGTGCAGTGCATGAATCTGGCAACGGCTGCACAGGCCAGCAACAAACAACCAGCGACCAGACAACAGACGACGTACAGCTGCGGGCTGCCTGTTGTGTCAGCAGCGAATGAAAGCAGTGGACTATCGGGATGAAGGTACGCGGAATTAATTTATATGCATTGATGGCTGAAATTAGCATCATTTTATGGTCTCGCGTATCGGACACTGCATGACGTGCAGCTGTGCTGTGACTAGGCAGCCTCACAACAACAACCTACACCAGTCGCCTCGATGGAACAGCCACAACACACAGTGTCGCACTTGGTGAAGCAAAAAGATATCGTAGCAACTAGTTAATTGGGCGAGTTTGCAATAATTCTCTGAGGTTACTGTGCGGTAAAGACAAAGTGAGGATATGGTGCGCTATGAATTGTAGTTTTGGAGCTTGACTGTAGTGTCAACCGTAAAACGTCCTCTTGATAATAGCAATGAACCAAGACAGCGAAACAAGCAAATCACATTGACCATGCGCAAACACATTGCAGTTTTTATTTATAAACAACATTTTTATATTCAAAAGTCATAACAAGTACTGCGTACTACATTTACAGCTTCGGGTTCGCATGCGTGATGCGCGCGCCAATCTCCCTGGGCTGGATGTTGTACGCCTGGAACAGCTCCTTGGACTTGGCCTGCTGCCACTTGATCTTGTCCGTCGCCTGCTTGCCGCGCTTGTTCTCGTTGCGGCCCATCTGCTGCAGGTGCACCTCGTCGGGTCCGTCCGCCAAGCGCAGCGTGCGGATGCCCGCCCACAGGGCCGCCAGCGGCGTGTCCTGGCAGATGCCCTGGGCACCGAAGGACTGTACGGCGCGGTCAATGACCGTCAGCGCCATGTTGGGGATGAGAACCTTGGCCTCGGCGATTTCGGTCAGCGCCTTCTTGGGACCCTGGTCGTCCATCTTGACGGCGGCGTTGAGGACAATGAGGCGCGCGGCGTCGATCTCGAGACGCGACTTGGCGATCCACTCGAGGATGACGCCGTGCTCGCGCAGGGCCTTGCCAAAAGGCTTCTTGCGCTCGTCGTTGACGCGCATCAACATCCAGTCGAGAGCGACTTCAGACTGTAAAATGGTCAGCATCATTCAGGTTAAAAGAAGGCATTAAAGAGTACGTACAGCACCGATGGAACGCATGGCGTGGTGGATGCGGCCGGGACCGAGACGGCCCTGGATAATCTCGAAACCGCGGCCCTCGCCCAGGACCATGTTGCTGACGGGCACGCGGACGTTGGTGAAGCTAATCTGGCCGTGGCCGTGGGGCGCATCGTCGTAGCCGTACACCTTGAGCATGCGTTGGACCTTGATGCCCTTGGTACCGGCAGGCACCAGGATGACCGACTGCTGCTCGTACGTCTGCTTGGTCTTGTCCGTCTTGCCCATGACAATGTAGAGCTTGCAGCGGGGGTCGCCCGCGCCGCTCGACCACCACTTGGAGCCGTTGAGGACGTACTCGTTGCCGTCGCGGCGAATGTCGAGCTGGATGTTGGTCGCGTCCGACGAGGCAATGTCGGGCTCCGTCATGAGGAACGCGGAGCGGATCTTCCCCTCCATCAGCGGCACCAGCCACTCCTTCTTCTGCGCGTCGTTGCCGTACTTGGCCAGCACCTCCATGTTGCCCGTGTCCGGGGCCGCGCAGTTGCACGCCTCGGAGGCGACGCGCGAGCGGCCCAGCCACTCGGCCATGAGGCCGTACTCGAGGTTGGTCCAGCCGGGGGACTCCTTGTAGTGGCCCTTGGGCAGGAACATGTTCCACAGGCCCAGCTTCTTGGCCTTTTCCTTGAGGTCGTCGACGATGGCGGGGTGGTTCTCCCAGCGGGCGTCGCCCTCGCCAATCTGCGCTTCGAGGATCGGGTCGGCACTGCGTACAGGAGATTTGTGATTAGCCGGCGGACGGAGAAGGAGTGGGAGAGAGAAGGGTTGTGGTCCGGTGCTTACGGAATGCATTCTTCCTCGACAAACTTGGCGACGACATCAATCATCTTCTTGGCCCGGTCGCTCACCAGGTGGGAGACCTAGAAACAATCTGTCAGTTCCACTTCACGGATGCTGTTTCTTGGGAGCTTGGATGGGTCGTACAATGGCGGGAATCTTGTGCGACATGATGAGACTGGTAACCGGTGATGCCAAAAACGCTTCTCTTTCCAGCATTCGCTGTGTTGATGGATGTTCGGACTTGTTTTCACGAGTCCGGTTTGTCCTTTATTCAATGGAAGGATATCAAGAGTAGAAAAAGAGACAGCAAGAAGATCGGTAAGACAAAGACGGGGACAGAGCCAAATAAAAGACGGGGAACGGGGATTAAAGAGCTGCGCGGGGGCCGGCGAGTTGAAATACGAAGCTAGCAGAACGTCCTATCTGTGGAGGAATGTCAGACTAGTTTGGAATTGATCCCTGTTAAATGGGCAGAGCAGAACAGTGAAATGGAGGTCCCTGTCAGTGCTTATGCGGGATGGAATAGCTTTGCAGTAGCGTTTGCTTGAAGGGGAGGGGGGACAGAGAGGGCCGGAGTTTGGCGGAACGGCCGATCGCAAGACAGGAGCCGAGGCTCTGGGGAAGCTTTGAAGCGCGCTGATTAGCTGCGCCGGCGGAGGAGGCTCCAGCCTCGGCGGGCGGTGGATCCGGGTGAGCTGCCTAGCCGGTCACTGGCAGCCATTACAAAAGCCCGTTGGCGTGTTCAAGCGATATTCAATATATGCAATTGAGAAATATGCTGCGTTTTTAATGCAGTCTGATGTGATGTTACCCCGGACCTGTCTCCGCTTCGTCAATCGGACAGTTGATTGACAAGGTCCATGGAGAGGGATATCAGGCCACCTTTCCACCCTCGGTTAGCAGAGAGTCCGTCCTCGGCCCAAGTCCGCATTCAAGCTTTGTGCTTCAGCAGGATACGTACTCGTTTTCTCATATATGTCGATTTCGGTGATTAGTCAACAGAGTCTCGCAGCCAATTAAAGCTTTTATATCACGACTGCCCTTGATTGGCTATCTTAAACAATACCATGATGCCCAGTCCTCGACACCATGCAGAACTGCGCAATTAATCATCGGACCGGAAAATCAAGAAAAAATCGAGACGCAAAATCAATACTCCTGATTCGAGATATGCTACATAAAAAAAGAACTGCGCGAATAATCAAACCCGGCGACGGGGTATAACACTCCTGCCCCTCTTCCACACATTCTCCCATCAGTCTATGGCGGACCCAACACACATTATCAACAAGACGGTCCTCTAAACCGGCCACGTCTTAACAAGCACAGCCGTCGCGGTCGTTTTCGATGTGAATGTTGATCGGGTCGTCGAAGTCGCCGCTGAACTCTTCCGACTCTTCCTGGGCGAGGGCGTTGCGAGCAATCACTGGTATTGTTAGTTTCCTTTTCTCAGACAAAAAAGCAATTAATTGCCATGCGTATATCTTACCCTCGAAAGCCTGGTCGACGTTGATGGCCTCCTTGGCGCTCGTCTCAAAGTAGGGAATGTCGCCCTTCGATTGGCAAAACGTCATGGCGCGCTTGTTGGAAATCTATTCCCGTTAGTCCACAGTCACATCTATCCCGGCCGCAGAGGTACGTACGACTCGCTTGCTCTCGTCGACATCAATCTTGTTGCCAATGACAACCTGCACATTGATTAGTATCATGTTCCACCTGCTACCAGCGCTTTTGCAACCTACAAAAGGAAAGTTGGGAGGATCACGGGGCGAGGCCTGGATCAGAAATTCGTCCCGCCAGCTGTCCAGAGCTTCGAAGCTCTTGGCGTTGTTGACATCGTAGACGAGGACGCAGCAGTCGGCTCCGCGGTAAAAGGCGACGCCCAGCGACTGGAAGCGTTCTTGGCCGGCCGTATCCCACAGCTATCTCGTGTCAGCGTAATTCTCTTGCTCTGTACCCTCGACGGCAGGCCGTGTGTCGTCATACCTGCATGGTGACTTGTCTGTCGTCTACCAAGACTTCCTTTGTCGAAAAGTCGGCTCCGATGGTGGCCTTGTAGCTGGCGCTGAACTCCTTGTCGACCTGAGCACATGTTCGTTAGTACCGTAGTCCGTCACAGTTGCGCTTCATCACCATCCCACTCATGATTGTCGTACATATTGCTTCATCAGACTGGTCTTGCCGACACCGCTATCTCCAAGGATGATAACCTAAACAAATCACAAGTTAGCATATCGTCGCCTCCCCCTCGCAGCCAGAGTCGATTCTGGCTTCAATCTCACATGCGCACCTTGAGAAGCACCTTCTTGCGCGAAGACATGTTGGGCGTGTTCTTTTCGGTTCGAGCCGCGCGTATGTGTGGTGGTCGTCAATGACGTTATGCCGTTCCCGAGAGAGACGGTGTCGGTGAACGGTCGGCGCGTGGTTTCTGCGTCGACAAAAAGCTCTATCAACAGGTCTTCGGTTGATCGAGAGCACAGGCGGTGCAAATAAAGAAATAACCTGCGGGTGAAACTGATATTACAAGCCGCACGTGGTGATGCAGGCAGCGAGTACGGCAGATGGTGTGGTGTGTATCAACAAGTCGCAGGATGACGGCGGCGGCGGTGGTGCGGGCGGGCGGGCAGGCTGCAGCGGCGCTAAAACAGGAGCTTTGCAGCAGCCCGGATGCATGAAACCGTCCAACAATGGACCCGGCTCGTCACCAGGACAGCCCCCACTACTGCACCGCCACACGTGATGCCTTTTAGGCTGTTACAAGGCCCAACGTCACAAGCTACAGCGGGTCTATCCCCTGTAAACTTCATCGCGGCCTCATTGCTGTGGCGCAGCTAACCTCACCGCGTACCTGTGATCTTGAACCTCAACAAGTCACCACCACATGGACTCGTCTCGTACTCGGCCCTGGCCATGGCAGACCATGGGCTCATTGACAAAGTCCATGACCTGAGCGACCTCGAGCTCGCCGTGCTCCTCTGCCTCATCAGCCGCGAGCACTGCCTAATCAGCACCTCATCCAGTGCCATTGACGACCTGGTGCTCGAGCTGCAACTGGTATGCCTCTCCCCCAATTCCTCGGCGCAACCATAACAACGCTAACCAGCTGTCATTTTCCAAAACAGATTGCTACCAAGACTTTCGGTCTCGAATGGGCCATCATTGACTGCTCCGAATCCACCACCCTCGAAGACTTTGCCTCATCGCTCCTCTCGACCTCACCGCCGACCCCAGCCACCAGAAACGACCACTACGGGAGCAGCCAGACAACGGGAACATCGTACTTTTCCTCCCAGAAACATGCTCGCGGACAACATGCAAACCCCTCCCTGCGCACCGGGCTGACTGTGGCCACGACCCGCGGCGACAGCTTCGCCAGCCCGCAAATCGCCAACTTCGTCCTCGCGCGCAACCTCGACCGCGCGCCGCACGCCGTTCAGATTCAGGCCCTGGAGCTGCTGCGCACCCGCCGCATCTTCACTCGCACCACCGTCCTGGTCGCCCCGAAGCAGTTTGTCTTTGTGCCCGTCCTGGAAGCGGCCAGCGGCGGGCGCGCTCGCGTCACGCCGCACCTGAACGACTTTTTGTCGATTGCGCACTGGCACGACCCGGAGCACGGCTTCGTCAACCTCGACGAGAACAAAGACGACGACGACGGAATGTATTTGGACGACGATGCGGCTTCAACCGGGAGCATCGTGAAAAAGGCGCGCGTGGATAAGCATCCGACAGCGCCCGCTCTGATATCCGCCGACGTAAGAGACTGATCTGTGCGATTGGACGACCGCTGCTGCTGTGCTAACATGGGACAGGACATTATCAATCTCCGCGAACAAGGCCAAAAAGTGCAGGTCGACGTCGACGTCATCCGGTACCAGATGAACGTCGTCTCCTTTCTGCGCATGCACCGCGCCGTCGACCAAGGCATCACGCCCGCCGCCACCAAGCACTTTGCGACGCTCATGCGCAACCTCGCGCCGCTGCACAAGCTTGGCTACGTCACGCCCGCGCTCGTCGGCCTCGCCGCGCGCAAGGTCTACCTGCACCGCATCCGCATCACGGACCCGGAGAAGGAGAGGAGCATGCAGTGGGGGAGCACGCTGCCGGCGGTCGAGGCGCTGCTGCGCGACGTTGGGCCGGAGGAGGTTCTGGATGAAGTCATGACCAAGGTGACGGCACCTGTATAAATAGAAATCACGATACGATATTATAAGATATATACACACAGAGCGTGTCATTCAGTATTGATATTAGGTCTACCGTAGTGTAGCAACTCATGCAATTCTAAGCAAAGGTATCCGCCGCTACTCCTAATCTCGTAACGGCGTAACTTTACACTGTATTAATCTTCCATCCACCTCTGTTCTTCTATCATAAAAAACGCCAGATGCCATAGCCTTTTGAGAAAAAAAAAAGTACAAAAAACTCCCATGCAATTTGTTGTATATATTTATTCAATCTTCTTGAGCTGGCAGGTCCAGCCCGACCCGGCCTCGAGGAGGGGCAGACTGGCGCCGAGGCACCAGCCCAGCTCGTTGCCGCCAATCTTCTTGGCAATCTTGACCTCGCGGTCAATGGGCATGTCGTAGCCGGTGTGGAGCAGGGCGAGCATGAAGTTGAGGTCGAGGCAGTACTCGGGGCGGTCGTTGAGCTCCTCCATGGCCTTGGGGAAGCTCTCGAACGCGGCCCAGCCCTTCTTGCCCTGGCAGACGCTGTGCGTCAGGTCGTGCATCTCGCGCAGGGTAAACTTGTCGGGCATGCCGAGGGGCTCCATGCGGTCGTAGAAGAAGGAGAAGATGAGAATGTCCTGCTTGGCAAACGTCTTGGCCAGCGCCGGCTGGTGGACGCCGTTGAAGGAGCACGGACCCATCTTGCACGCGGCCTCCTTGTTCAGGAGCTTCTCGGCCAGGCTGCGGCACTGCGCCGGCGCGGCGTCGGCGGGGCCCTTGAACGTCACCTCGTGCTTCTTCTTGTCCTCGCCAATCGTCACGTTGACCTGGCGCTCGAAGCCGGGCAGGATGCAGGGGTGGACAATGGCATCGGACAGCCATGACTTGTCGGAACCCTTGGTCTTAGCGAGGTTATCGATGAAAGCCTGGTGGATACCCTCGCGGGCGGCCATGAGGCCAAAGTTCAGGTGGGAGTGCTGGTATAGATCAAACTTCTGGCCGCCGTAGTTGAGCTCATACTTGTGGTCGCCCTCGGCGAGCTTCTCCGGGGCCGCGTTACCGTTGCTCTTATAGATGGGCTCAAAGACAATCTGGGTAGAACCACCACCGAGATCGAAAATGGCGGCAGTGTCACCCTTCTCCTCGGTGCCAATCTTGCCAAGCAGGTAGTTGGTGGTGATCCAGGCGTAGACGCCCTCGTCCGAGCCGTCCATGATGGCGACGCCGTTCTTCTCGTTGGACACAACAGGGAAGGGGTAGTCAGTCTCCAGGTGAGTGCGGACCTGCTTGAGGATGGCGTTGGCCTTTTCGGTACCAATGCGGCGGAGACCGGCGGTAGCCTTGACGGCAACGGGGGTGCAGCCCTTGAGCTTCTCAGGAACATGCTCCATGCCAACCTTCATGAGGGGGTCGAGGGTCTTGGCCGCAGCGACTGGGTCGTCCTCGTATGCGCTGAGACCACCAACGCCCTTGTCGGTCATCTTGAACTGCTCGTCCTCCAATTCGGGCATGGGACCGCAGTTGTTGAACTTGTAGACGTGGATTCGGGAGCCGGTGCTGCCAGCGTCAATCATGAGAACATATTGAACGAGAGGCTTTTCTTTGTCGTGCGGCTTGGTGCACTTCTTGGTCGAGTAGGCGGGGTCGCTGGAATCGTGAGACTCGGCACCGTCACCACTGGCGGGAGCCTTGGTGGCATCCTTGGAGGTAGAGTCGGAGCCAGCGGCGGGCTTGGAGGCTTCCTTGGTCGATTCTTGGCTGGGGGTGTTGACGACGGGCTTCTCGACTGGCTTCTCGACGGGCTTTTCGGGGGCGGGGGTGTTGACCCCGGTGGTCAGACCAACGGGCTCGGGGGCAGTTTTCTGGGAGACTATGTATAGTTAGCATGCGCTGGGCGGCCCGGGAAAGCGCTCGACGAACCAGAGGGCTGAACGGCGACGCTCGAGGGCGACAGCCAGTAGAACAGGCAGAGGATGGCAAAGACGATGGCGGTTGTCTTAAAGTACCGCGTCTTCTGCGACTGGGAGGCCCACGATTCCTTCATCTTGGCGAAGAGTCCTTGCTGTCTGGACTTGGGCTGGTAGCGGCCAGGCTTCTCGTGGGGGTCGTCGGAGCGTTTGGAAGAGGTGGGCGTGGGTGGTGTCAAGATGCCCGGCATCAGGCTTTTGGCACCTCGACTCGCGCGACGAGACGTTATCTTGTTCAACGAGAATGCGCACTCACACAGGCGAGGCGCAAACAGGGCAAACAAGAGGGGTAAGAAGGAGGGAAAGGGAAAGTAACGAGCGTAGGGAGTTGAGAGGTTGAACAAGGTGGAAAAGAAGAATCGGGCCAACGATGCACAAGCCTGGACTTGGAAGCGCAAAGATGCCCACGCATCGTTTGGCTGTGGTGTCGGGAGGGCCGCAAGTAGATGAAAGTTTTCGCACTGTAAGGGACGGGCTTTTACGGGGTATTTGAGAGTGAAGTACAGTGTGGGGAAGGAATTGCAGCACTGGTGACTTGCGCCCCTGGAGAGAAAAAATAGTCAGGGGAAGATCCGCCCTCGATAGGGGCAACTGTCACTGGCGCCGTGGGTGGGGACATCCAGACGGATTATCTGTCACTCGTTCAGAGACGATAATGGGGAAATATTTACAGTATTTTACGTTATATTCGACAGTTCATGTGATTCTATTCTTGACTATGGTGACAATAAACATTGCCGGCATCACCATGTGCTGTCTGTGTCTGTGCTGGCTCAACAGCATGCACGTAAAAGCTTCCCGTCCGTGCTGAATCTTTTTCACTTGGCCGTTGGCCGTTGAATAATGGTAATTAACTAAAGAATTAAATATCTCTGTAGAAGGAGTCAATAAAAATAGCAGGCCTATGCCCGTACATGTGTACAACTGCTCGTGTTAGTGTTTGCGTCTGCGCCACATGTGGCGGCGCAGGCACTCGCCACTCCGCATCCCCAACGGCGATCCGCAGCAGGCGTAGGATGTGACGACGAGCATAGAGCCAACGCAGACGCCTGCTGCCTTGGCCCAGAAATCAGGAAATTGCCCTTAAATGCCCGATATTACGCTGCTCAAATCAGTCCGCGATTGATGCTCTGTCTGCGCTCTTCCTAATAATCTCAGCCTCACCGACGATCCCTTTCTAACGGCCACGCATTTCCCCGCATTGTCGGGTCGTACAAGCAAGCGCTCATGGACGGCCCCGCTGGCATCGAGGTTAATCTCCTCGTGTATGATTTGTCGGGGGGGCTCGCCAAGGAACTGTCCCTGGGCGTCCTCGGCTTCCAGCTCGACGCCGTTTACCACACCTCGATAGAGCTACGCGGCCGTGAATTCGTCTACGATGGCGGCATCCTGGAGATTAACCCGGGCTCATCACACCTCGGCCGGCCGCTGCAACGGCTGCGACTGGGGACGACCATGATTCCAATGAATACAATTCGCGACTATTTGGCCTCCATAAAGCCGAAATTTACGGCCGAGGTAACCTTGCCATTTATATCTGGAGCCCAAAGAACATGCCAAGTTAACACGCTCACAGGCCTATGATCTATTCAACCACAACTGTAATAATTTCTCAGACACGTTTTCCCATTTCCTCGTTGGAAACGGCATTCCAAATCACATCAGAAGCATGCCACAGGCTGTCCTGGATTCTCCTGTGGGCAGGAGGATGCTGCCCCATATCACACGCGGCTTGAATGCCAGCAGAAACGGTCCAGCCGGCCTGGGTGCCGTCGCTGCCAGCGTCGCGCAGCCAAAGAAGCAAAACGAAGTCCACAATGCCATCCGCATAGAGGACTACCATCGTCTTCTGGCCAGCTCCTCCAAAGCAGCCTCCATTGTCTTCTTCACATCGCCCACCTGCCCACCCTGCCATGCCATGTACCCCTTGTACGACCAGCTGGCGCAGCATTACGGCCACCACATCGCTTTCATCAAGGTCGACGTTTCCCTTGCGCACGAAATCGGCGCCAAGCACAACATCACCGCCACGCCTACGTTTATTACCTTTTTCCGAGGCGAGCAGTTTGAACGCTGGACCGGCACGGACCAAAACAGGCTCCGGGACAACGCGCACCTGTTGACACAGATGGGCGCGCAGCTGCACGCCCACGATAGATTAAAACTGCACAACTTTTCCATCAACTCACGGCCCATCTTGTATCCGAAAACGCCGCCGCTCAGCAAACTGCACATCAAGATGGGCGCATACTGCCTCAAACCCGACATCCAGGCCCTGACCAGCTTTCTCGAGTTGCGCGACAAAGGGCAGGAAATGAATTTCCCGCTGCCGGTGTTGGTGACTCTGGGTCAATGCGTGAGAGGGGCTTTGGATAAGCTCCCGCCCGATCTCGTCTTCACCGTAATCGACCTCTTCCGAGCATCGCTGACGGAGCCGCTCATCAGCGCCTACTACGTCGAGGAGCGCGACTTTCAGACCATCGACGCCATCGTCAAGTACGTCAACAAAAAGGGCAAGGACTGCCCGTACTCGATGCGCCTCGTCACGCTGCACGTCGCGTGCAACATGTTCTCCACGCCCCTCTTCGCCGACGTCGTCTTTGGCCTCCCCGCCGTGCGCAAGGAATTCACCACGCTCATCTCGTCGAGCTTCCTCGACGACGGCCACACCAACACGCGCGTCGCCGCGTCGTCGCTGCTCTACAACTTTGCGCTCGTGAACCGCAAGAAGCGCAAGGAGAATGCCGAGGCGCGCTTCTCCGAGGCGGAGGAGGTGGAGCTGGCCGCGTCGCTGGTGGAGGCCATCACGCAGGAGGGCGAGTCGGCCGAGGCGCTGCACGGCATGCTGTTGTCTCTAGGGCATTTGGTGTTTGGTAGTGATTTGGATGGTGAGCTAGCGGATTTACTGAGGGCGCTGGATGCAAAGAGCACGGTTTCTGAGCAAGAAGAAGGCATTTCCTAATGAGAAGCTAGTGAAAGAGGTGGGAGAGGAGCTTCTGGGAAAGGGCCTGAACAAGCCGTAATGTAGATAAAGTCGCAAATTGGGTATAAATATGTTAACTTTTATCAAGTTCTTCCGTTGCATGACAATATATGAAAAAGTTCTTCCGATACAACCCGTATGGCATCCACCAGCACTAGATGGAGTCTTTCTAGTCTATCCAAATTGGATTGCTCGCCTTTCCTTCATCTGGCCGTTCCTCTGCTGCATTAAGTTCAAATGGAAGACATTCTGATACCAACGTCTTGTGAGCTATATCGGCAGTCTTAAGCGCCGCGCTTCTTTTTCGTAGCAACTTGATAATATCCGCCTTTGCAGGATTAGAGGAACCCAGCGCCATGGCCAAATATAGGGCAGTTTTGCCGTCGACGTTAACCGCATCGACTTTGGCGCCGTGGTCCAGAAGAAGTTTGACAACATCTATGGCTCCGTTCTTGGCAGCAAGCATCAAAGCAGTATTCCCCCTGCCGTCAACTGCTCCCAAGTCGGCACCTCGCTCAATCAACAGCTCGGCAGAGTATCGATTGCCCGCCCGGCAGCTGTAAAGCAGCGGTGTCAACCCACTTCGGTCTGCTTTCGTAAAGTCTACTCCTTTTTCAACGAGGACCTGTACCAAGCCTTTATGTCTGTGAGTTCCGGTGTGGTGTAATGCTGTTCGACCATGTGAATCAGCCGCGTGAGGATTAACACCCTGGTTTATGAGCATCAATGCAATCTCTGAATATTCCTGGTTAGCAAATGCGCAGGCGTATACCAGCGGCGTGCGGCCTTCGTTATCCACCGCATCCAACTTGGCTCCCATTTCAATGAGCTTTGACACATTAGACGCGGAGCCATTTGCGCAGGCAAGTAGCAGCGGCGTGCTGCCGCCCTTATCCACCGCCTCCAACTTGGCCCCCATTTTAATGAGCTTTGACACAATAGGCGCGGAGCCATTTGCGCAGGCAAGGAGCAGTGGCGTGCGGCCGCCCTTATCCACCGCCTCCAGGTTGGCCCCCATTTTAATAAGCTTTAACGCAATAACTGGAAACCCACGTTGGCAGGCCCGTTGCAGCGGTGTTCTACCATTTTCATCAATGTCTTCCAAAGCGACTACGTTGCGGACAGCCGCAACACCGTTGCCCATAAGAGTCTTTGCAACATCAGTCTTGTTGTAAAGCTCGGCGAATTCTAGCGCTGATTGCAAGGAGTCATGCTTAGAGTCCATTTGGGCGTTGTTGTCCAAAAGTAACTGCACAACATCCGCACTACTGCACAGTGCGGCCATATGGAGTGGCGAAAAACTTTCATCGCCGACTCTCCCAATATCAGCGCCTTTGCTAAGCAGCAGCCGCACCATCAACTCCTTGCCGCATTTTATAGCATGATGAAGCGGCCGTTGGCCATCTCTATCTCTCATGTCGATGGTTTCTTCGTTTTCATGGGATGCGAGAACAAAAGCAGCAACTGATTCATCGCCTGCCTCTATAACATTTGCCATAAGGCTTCGCCGTTTGTTGAATCGAAAGTCAAGCCCAGGTCCTCGTTTCTCTTTGCTCCGATCATACTGCTCGCAGATTCGCTGCAAATCAGAGTTTTGCGGTTCTTTGGCAGCTGCTGCTCTCATTAAGTGCCAGAGTGCTTCGCGACTGTTAGCTGCCACCGCAGCTAGAATAGGCAGACCGTATCGCTGGTCCTCCTGGGTAAAGCCAGAGAATCGCTCCGGACTGCAACTGATAAGATTCGCCGCGTTGTATTCTGCCAGTATGTACAGAAGGCTTACGTCCGGGGAATGATGACGGGTGGCGTATTTTTCAACCACACTTTCAAGCGCAATCCAATCCTTCAAGTCAAATGCAAGAAGAAATTCTGCTTGGCTGACATCAGCGCCTTCAGCAGTGTCCGCATGATATAAGATGTTTCGGACAGAATATTCCAATAATGGGAATGCGCTGTGCCCCGATCTTTTTCTGAATTCACTCGTCTTCGAAGTCCTATCTCCTGGTGAAAGCAAAGGAGATATAATGGGGTCTGCGTTCATGATATGAAGATAATTGAGACAGCATTGCTTCAGTCTCTCATGACTTTGCCCATGAAAGTTGCACATGAGACCCGGCCAAATCTTTTTCAGTCCATCTTTCAGGAGAAAATCCCGTACAGATTCATGAATGAACTGAACCGTTGGATTTTTGGCAGACTTTGTAGTTTCGGCAAGCCCTTTGGAAGAATTGAGAATGAACTGCTGAATATCGGCCATTTCGATTTCTTTGAGGCGCCACTGCGAGGCCTGATCCGGGTCAACACCGCAGAGAATGGCTTCTCGCAGTTGGGCGGGACTCAATGGATGCTTTGCGAAAAGTATCCATTGGATGCACCAGAGTAACTGATCTTCGAATTGATTATCTCGTGTCAATATTCTGTAGAAGAGATCATGAAGATCACCCGGTGTTTCCTTCAGTTGCTGCTCAAGCGCGTGCTTGCGGCCTTGGTCATACTCTTTCTGTAGTATGCGGACAACTAGGAAAACCCACATAAAGACTCCTTCTGCCTTTTCTAGAATTTGGGCGTGGATATTTTCGGCAAGCTTTCCTCGTCCAATATGTAACGTCCCATTTAGATAGGTGACGATATCCTGACGGTGTCCTTCTTGGAATTTGAGGTCCAAGCTGATGCCTCTCGGAATGGTGATGTGGGGATAGTACCTGCTCGAGAAACAAATCTGGAACGTAATGCCGTTGTTGCTGGCCATTTTTGCGATGCTTTGGAAAAAGGTAATCATGTCGCGAATTTCATCTTCATCGCACTCGTCTAAAGCATCGATGAAGCATCTCAACCGAGATTCTCCAAGACCTTCCACAGCCTGCTCAAAGAGGGATTTGAGCGATTCAATGGTCCACTGTGGGATTGCTCCATTTCGTGTTGCGAGTCCTAGAGAGTGAAACACACTTTGCAATCCGGGAATCTGTTCAAGAAGCTGTAGTAGTAATGAACGATACATTCCGATGGTTGACTTCTCCAACTCATCGCCTCGCGCATTGAAGAAGAAAGAAATGATGTTGCTTCTGGCAGCTTTTCGAGCGCGGTGAAAGATGTACTTCATCAAAGTAGATTTACCCGCTCCCGGCTTTCCCTTGATCCACAAGAAGCCATGGTGAGTAACCAGTTTGCTAGAATCCAACCAATCGAGATACTCGGGGGTTTTTAACAGCCATTCGCATGTTTTCTCGTGGGCTTTACGGATGGTAGCATGACGGGTATCGATTTGATCGAAAGCAAGTGAGTCTAGTAGAGCTCGCGAGTGTTCTTCATTAAGTTTTCCGATACCGGGCCGGGGTTCTTCAGATGCTCGTGAAGACGCTGCTGCAGATCCCTCGACATGAAATCTCTTCGATCTGCCGTTATCGGCACGCATAGGTTCGCTTTCTAGTGAGCGCTTGCCAGATCTAGTGGGAAGATCCGTCAGATCTGAGCCATGTTAGCAGATCTAACTAGGAAACTATTTTCACATGTCTTACCTCTGCTAGCTGTGGACGACTCGCTCGGTAGTGTGGTTTTTGGCGAAATTTCGTTCAAGATTGCTTTGGCGTAGGCAGCGGCCATTGCCGCAGCGTATGGCTGCCATTGCTTGTTTTTATGTTCGTCCCCATAGTCACAGGCTCCTCTGATGACGCCGACTGGAATACGGTTCATTGTTCCAGCTGCTTCCATCTCTAGACCGATGATATTGTATTTGTCTCTGAGTTCGTTTCGTTTGCGTGAATTCTTCATCAACTTGTCACCTGAGCCTATTGGTCCATACCATACTCGAGTCCTTTTTGATGCTGGTCTCGGCGGTCGCTCGACGCGACGCTCTGTCCCTTCGTCGCTGACCTCATGGTAGACGTCGTTCTCTTGCCCAGGATCAAGAAATGAGCCGTTGCGGTGCTCTGCCGTTTTGAGTTGCTCGTAATACGGTAAAAATGACGCCGTCTCATTTGGAGCCTCGATCTGAAGGCTGCGAATGGCGGAACGAATAACCGTTTCGGTAACTGCCAGTACATGTCCGAAATGCAGAAGCTGAAACCCGTCGCGTGCAGTCTCTTTGCCAAGCTCGTACGATATCAACCCCGCATTATCGCCCTCAGGCAAGCCCACGAGAACATCGCCCAGACGAATATCGAGAGGAGGGCTTCTTGCGAGGTTGGGAAGGCCAGCTGCCACACCAACCAGCAAGCCGAACCAGAGATTCGGGAAAAATCGTTTTAGCTGGCTGGCAAGGGCAGCAGCGGAGCCGGTGCCATACTCTTGGCCTGCCGGCAGTGTCGCAAGAATGACATTGTGCCCACAGACGTCACCTGCTCGGAAGATATAATCGTCGCCTCGGCTCACAGGAAACCGACCCTGATGATGATGGTCTAGCAACAGCCACGCAGCCCGAGCCTCAATTTCCAGCGGCGCGATCCATGCGACGTTATATTTTGCGGGGTCGAGCTCAGGCATTGGGCTAAATTGCGAGAGGACTTCGGAAGGTTGAGCAATCGCCTGGCAAAGCTATAGCGTATTGTCTGGATCGCGCGTTGCAACAGCTCGTCGATCGGTTCTGGATAAGAGTGCTTGATGAAGAAGGCCGATACCCGTCGATTTGCGAACCATGACCAGAGCAAAAAGGAGAAGGAATGAGGTATCGCTAATGCCAAAGGCACAAGGCAGAACAGGCGGGCGGTGTATGCAATACAGCGAACTAACCGCTCAGCTCCTCGAAACGCCGCCACCAACTTATGCACAGCCTTGTTGTTGTCGAGTTGCAATGCAGCTGATCAGTTATGTACAGGGGATTGGCTGCAGATGCAGCGCTAGTCAGCGGCCTGCATCGAGGCTGTGACGGAAACAGGCGGCCTGCTGAGATTCATTGCAAGTTGCGGGCTGATAAATCCTGACATGTCAAAAATGAAAGAAAAAAGTACGAAGATATACGAATGTCAACGATGGTGAAAACGATGGAGTTTGGGAGGCTACCAGCGGCGCCAAGAAGTGGCTCATGGAGATGAAGGGCTGCAGTAGTGTCGCCACAAACAGCCAACGCTGCCAAGGTTAAAACATAGTTGAGGCTCACCATCTTCACTGTCAGTGTCCTAAAACTCCAGTGTATGCTGCGTAGCATTTCAATTCAGTCGGCACGCGAAAGTGGATATTCAAGAGCAGTCGAATACAGAAACTAGTCACACGAGGTGGCTGAAAATGCCAAGCAAATTATCCATGTTAAGTTGTTGAAAGACTTAAAAACCAGGCTGCAGAGGCGTTATAGTGCAACCTGTGAGAGTTTAGTATTCAATAGCCGTTATTAATAAATGACAGGAGCGAGCCTTATTACCGTTGTCCCACGCTTATAAGTCGGGTCTGCAACCCTTTCTTTGCTGCATCTGTTGTATTTCTTCCACAATCGACATTGCTGCGCAAAAAAAAAAGGCCGCCAAACGCATCTACACCATGGCTCTCAAACACATGCTGCTTGCCGCTGGCGCAGCCCACGCTGCCAGCAACACGACCAGCGCGCCGCCCAACGGCACCGACATTTCGAACAGCTGTGGCAACGACCCCAACTTCAGCCCGCCGTTCAACGCCAGCGGCACCGTTACGCTCGACTTCCATGGGCGCTTCGGCGACGCCCTCGCCAAGCCCTGGTACCTGACCGTTGCGCTCAAGGAGGGCTCCGCGTGGAACAGCAAGTACGCGCGCCAGCAGTACCTCACCAGCTACGTGAGCGTGCCCAACGAGCTCATTGACGGCGCCGACGCGAACCGCACGCAGTTTTGCCTGTACATGCTGGACGCGCGCGCGCCGGCCGCGGACAAGTACGCGACCTGCGACAAGGTGTTGAGCGACAAGTGCAGGAAGGACCTGGACACTTGGCTGGCATCGAGCCGCATTGAGGACGAGTGCCCGGACTTCAACATTCTGTCGAACTGCGGCGGGCAGCTCATCAATACTGGTACTTTCCCCTCGATGCGCAATGGCGAACTGTAACATGGCGAAGTGCTAACCGTTCAAATAGCGACACCGCGTAATCTTACGAGCAACTCGTGCGACAGACACGGAGTGCTGGGCATCAGCAGCATTGCTGAAATGTACACCAGCCGAGGCTTCTTCGGCTTCGGCTTCGAGGATGGCGATGCCAAGGACAAGTTTGACAGCTACGACGCGCACACCAAAGAGTCGACGCCTCTGATTTCCATTGTCGGCTACCAGAACAAGACGTCGAACCAGACCGTGTACTCGGCGGCCGCCCACTGCCTGGTCCCCAACGAGATTGCCGAGGGAAGCCGTAACCCGAGCAAGCCCTCTTTGGCCGTGGACCTGAGCGCGAGCAAGGCTACCTTGGCGCTGTCTATTGCGGCGAGTGTATTTTTGGCCAATTTTATTTGAAGAAGATACCCCAGACTGGACAGTGGAGGCAGTTTGCCTTGCTGCAATTACGTCACAGCTATCAAGCCAAAAACATAGAAAGGAATAGTTAGATTAATGTCGTAATGCCAGTGAATGTTAATACTATTTGAATTCATCATCACTGCGCTTATAATTTGTGTGATTTTTTGAGCACCGCTTCAAAGCCTGCTTTCAAAGCTGCGACAACGCCCGGCCTTGCCCGTCCATGTTGTAATTCCATAGCAAGATCTGAGAAATAATCATCCGCCTTGCCGTTGGTCACTCTATGTATCTCTTCAAAGAGCTTGCTCAATATGTGGTAGCGGTAGCCCGTCTGCTGCGTCGCAATGTGCAGATTGTCAAAGATGAGCGACCTGCTGGTGACGTCAGCCTTGTCCTCCGGCTGCGCCCCTTGCGGCAGCCCAGCCGCGAAGCCGCGGTAGATGTGGCGGTACAAGGTCAGCTCCGTGGGCGAATTCTCCCAGCAGCCGACGGGCTGCTTGCCGTCCTCCATGGACACGTCGTAGCCGTACATGAACGGGTCCCAGTCGCGCGTGAGCCACAAGGGCAGAATCAGGTTGCCCAGGCTGTGCGACATGGTGGCCACGCCGTCGCAGTCAATAATACCGCAGAGTGCGCCTTGCTCCGTGACGAGGATATTCTGGGGGTTAAAATCTGGGTGGGCGAGGACATAGGGCTTCTCGGCCGGCGGTTCGGGCACCCACTGGATGCCAAGAGGTCCACAAGTCCGAGGTGGTGGTGGTCGCGGAGGTCGAGGGGGAAGGTGTAATATTTCTTGGAGTCTGAAATCGGCGGCATGGGAATGTACATGGGGTCGCAGCTGGGATCGTTGTGTACGTGCCACCGGTCTTGCATGCCTTGCGCGTCCAGCTGAGGCCGCGCACTCACACCAGTCAGCCTGTAGCTGGAATCGAACACTGGCGAGCCGGCTTCGGTGGAAGCAAACGCAGAGAGCTGTCTCATGGCAGAGGCTATTCCGTGCAGGGCATTGATTCGGTATTGATGGACCGTTTCGTAGTCGATGCCTTTGACTCGGTTCGCGAACCACATGTCCTGGAGCGGCGCGCCATCCAGGTAGTCGAACAGTACGTAGGGGCAGCCCAAGGCATTATCGATGGTGGCAGAGGAATCAAATACTGGCGGAACTGGGATTGTTGTATGCATTTTCAAGGCTTGAAGGGTGGTGGCTTCAGCAATGAGGGCTGCCGCGGCCAGCTCAGTCCATGAGTCTTTACTCCCATGACACGGGATCTTGAGTAACCAGCGACGGCCATCACAGAACTGAGCTGGAAAGAGAATGTTGAATGAACCATGTAATGTGTCTAGAATATTCACGTCACCCAGTTCAGCGTCTGAGAAAAGTCGTTGGCGAACTGACTGGGCCAGTGGGATGATTTGGTCATGTTGGAGCTGGGCGAGGACAGCTTGGAAGACCTCGGTAGAGTCGTCGGTATCAGCTTCCGAAGGGGGCCCTTGACCGTTCTCACCCTCGGTTTCTGAAATAGGTCGATGATTGGAGAGCACATTTTGTCTTTGGCAGAGTTTTTAAGCGGTCTCTCCGAGAGGGTGATGAAGAAATACTCAAGGACAGCCAACGGTGGAGATTTCTAATTGACGTAACACAGAGACCGAGCGTTGTGTACCAATGGCATGAAAGAAATACTATGAGATCAGTGCACATCACGAGTTGTGTCCTAAAAGGCCGTTCAGAGTTTTCTTGTCTATGAAGCCGTACTGCTACCCTGTCCCATGATGGACATGACCAAGTACCAACGGTTCAGCAACCAAATACTCACGGTTAGGGCTTTCAGGTGAAAACAGAGGTTTCGAGATAATTGTCAGTAGTCTAAGATAAATCTGATAAATGTGTAAATTATACTCTCATGTAACACTTGGCTCCAATCGAAACCATCACGTCGGCTGCAGGGCGAGTTATTTTGGGAGCACTCGTAGTGTAGAAAGTAATTTCTTCCAAGAGCATAATACTTGCCAATACTTTCCACTACCCTTTATACCATTCTTATTAGAGTGAATCAATTTTTTTCTGAAATTCTTTGCATTTCTCTTTACATTTTTCACCTTTTCTTAACACCAGAATGATATTGAAGTTATCCACATGCTCCAAGGCTGACGTCCCAAAACAGCCTAGCGTATAATTTTGCCATCCCGCACCGCAAAGAATTTCTCCCTCTATAAAACCCAGCACTTGCTCTCTTCCCTTTCAGTTCTTCTTTTTTCCCTTTCTTCTTCATCAAAAAGCATCTGAGCAGCCACGACCTTCACCCAGCATCCCACGGTGTCGCGTTGCCAGTTCTCTTCGGAGAACTCGCTCAGAAGAGAAGAAACCCTTGGATATAGGAAATTTCTCGCAAGATCAGTCGATTCCGTCGACTGAGCTTCCGTAGGCGAGATAATGCCAAGAAGGGGGGACATTTTATCCTGTGAAGACTTTTTTATTAAATGCTATGCACGTAGACTTGCATTGATGTTGCATTCTCTTTCGGGAAGACCGTTGGAGAGGCTCGCTCGGTGTTGAAATCTCTTCGTCGGTGCTGACGCGACGATTCCACACGCCATCGCAAACCATGCACGCGATCACGGATCGTATGCACGACAGCCATCACCACGGCCAGGCACGCGAGCTTGTTCATGTCTATTGTATTGTACAACTCGTCGATGCTATGCTTAAATGCTGCCTTCCGGCCATCCGCATTGATGCTCAATCCCGACTGGCCAGCTACTGCTTGTGTCCCTTCAAGATCTTGTTCCCATCCTGCCGATGCTGCTCCCTCACAAATTCCTCAATATGCCCATCATGCAGCGGTCTCTCCGGCCCATCCCCTTCCTCCGCCACCGTCTTCTTCTTTTCCTTCTCTGCCTCCTCCGTCTTTGTCAGTTGATGTCCCGTCAGCTGCTGCAGCGGTGCTGCTGCCGCCGGAATATATTCAGCCACTATCCATCATCAGCCTCTCATCACAGATCAATCATTGTAGAATTCAACATACCGGTTTCAGCAGCTTTTTGAATGGTAGTCGGCTCGCGGTAATCGTCCGTCTGGTGGCTTGCTGCCTCGTCGAGGTGCTTCTTGTACGGCCTGTCCGCCGGAGGCTGCATCTTGGCCGTTTGCTGCATGTTGGAAAACGCAATCAAATTCCACCCAAAAGCCGCACTATAAAGGTAAAAGTTTAATATGGAAGATGAAAACGTGTCGTGTGATGTTGGAGAGATAAATTGATGAATGTAGAAAAGAATCTGGGCAGGCGCATTGATGCACGGCGTCGCAGCATGACGTCAAGGAGCAGCCGATCCATGCCCCTCCAAAAATGTTGGTGATGGAGGGGCACAGCGCAACCGGAGCTTTTTTCTGCCTCATCTTTACCTCTACTCTGCCACCATTTCCCGCGACCACTGTCTTTGCAGTGCCCCATTCTTTTCGCATTCGATTTTTGTTTTTCGAGTTCCTGTTTCGTACATCTCCTACGCATCAATCAACAGCATACGACCCGCGACCCTGCCAAAAATGGCGCCCATCCCCATCACCATCATCACCGGTTTTCTCGGCTCCGGCAAGACCACGCTCATCCTCAACCTCATCCCCCAGCTGCGCGCCAAGAACCCCTCCTACAAGCTCGCCCTTCTCAAGAACGAATTCGGCGACCTCGCCGTCGATTCCCAGCTCGCCTCCTCCTCGTCCATCTCCGGCGTGCAGGAGCTCCTTAACGGCTGCATCTGCTGCAACCTCGTCGGCCAGCTCGGCCCCGCGCTCCTCGAGCTCGAAGCGACCTTGGCGCCCGATCGCATCATCATCGAGACGAGCGGGTCGGCGTTTCCGGCGACGCTGGCGCTGGAGATTAATCGGCTGGCGAGGGAGACGGGGAAATATTTGCTGGATGGCGTGGTGAGTGTCATTGATGTGGAAAATTGGGCGGGGTATGAGGATACGAGTTATACAGCAAAGATTCAGGCGAGATATACGGATTTGATTGTGTTTAATAAATGGGAGACGGCGGGGGAGGACCGATATGAGGAGTGTTTGGATAGGGTGGGTGATTTGGAGGTGGACGTGGCGAAAGTGAAGAGTGACAAGGGGTTTGTTGATATGGATCTGGTCTTTGGTATTGACGGCGGCCTCGCGCAGCAGCTCACCGATGGCGAAGTCAAAAAGAGCGACTCCCACTCCCACGACCACACCAACGGCGACTCTCATTCCCACCAGAGCGAAGTCGAAGTCCTCTCCGTCTCGCTCCTTGGCAATCGCGCCTCCTCCACGCGCATTTCCACCGAGTCACTCCTTAAACTCCTCACATCCGCGCCCAAAGACGAAGTATACCGGATCAAGGCCGTCGTCACGCTGTCGACGCCCCCACGACACTCCGACGCCGATGTGCCGCCGCCGGAAGCGAATGAGACAGGGCGGTATATTCTCAACTGGGCGTTTGGGCGGTGGACGTTTACGCCCGTGAAGGAGGGGACGGAGGAGGATGGGAGTAGCAAGGAGGCGGCGCTGCGGATGACGATGATCCTGGCGAGATGTGAAAGTGCGAAATGGACGAAGAAACTGGAGGGCGGTGGGTACGTGGTGGTAGAGAGTGGTGAGGGGGAGTTGGAGGTGAAGAGGATATTATAAATTATATATAGACAGATAGAGAACGATAAAAGTGAACATAGATAGACCTGGGAGAGGAGGAAAAGTCGGAGCATACATTTAGAGCAAGCCAGTTGTGTTTGGTTTACCATGGCATATAGACTTAGATTTCTCATTAGATGAGCAGCAGAGTTTATTTAAAGGAGAATCCAAAAAAAAAAAAAATCTATTTCGAGAAGATAATGTCGCTCGCTATGCAATTTGTAAAAGTACGCCCTTTCTAACAGTCCTCGGCACCCTTAAAGGCAGAATGCAAAAGCATCAACCAGAATACAAAATTCTTCACCAGAGTACCACATTCATCCACTACAAACTCACAGTCACCGTCATGTTATTACTCAACACCATCAACATCGGCGGTAATTCCGCACACAGCACCTCCACATCTGATAAATACCGTACCGTCGCGTCTTCCTCGGTACTCGTGCCCTCGGCCGGAATCGGCAGCGTGCTCATCAGCACCGCCGTGTCGCGCGAGTGCCGCCGCATGAGCTCATTGATTATCAAATGCTGCGCGCGGCTGGGCAGGTCGTTGAAGCTCAACGCTACGCTCTGCGTTGAGTACGGCGAGCCACCTTCACCTTCGCCTTCTGCAGCGGCAGCAGCGGCCGCGGCAGCTGCGTCTTTGAGTTCCGGAATGTCGTACGCGACGTCACCGAAATACGAAAACTGCGAGCCATGTCGTGAATGGTGCCGCGTCGACGGCCCCGACGGGTACAGCGGCGTTTCGGCAAACGTAATCGTGCGCGCAGCGCCCGTCGCACCGCCGCCATCGGTTCCCAAGTTCAGCTTCGATTCCGGCATAGGACGACCCGAAAACTTGCCCGCCATGGAAGACTGGCGCGAGTGCGCACGGCCGGGCATATCAGAGCTCGCTGACATGCCCGTCGCGGGCTGCGCAAAGTTGAGGCGCGAGTCGTCGCCGGTGACGGTCGTTTCGGGGACGGGACGGCTGGAAAACTTGACCGCCGAAGACTGGCGCGACATCCCGGGTCTAACGGGAGTGTTGGCACCGCTCTTCGGCGTCTTGGCGCCCTGCCGGCTCGGGCTGGAGGGGCGCGAGCTTGACTTGGTGGGCGTCGGGCCGGGCACCACCAGCGGCTCGAGCGTACGGAACTTGGTCGCCTTTTCGGTTTCCTGCATGGGTTTCGTTTCTTCCATAGGTTTGGTAGCGCCCATCTCGGGCGTCGCGGGCGTGCTGGCGGCCGTGCGCGCGAGCTGTGGAATCTTGGGCGTGCTCGAGGACAGAGGAAGACTAGGTTCGGCCTGGAGGGTCGACGACGTGGCAATGGTGCCGTACGAAGGCATGTCCGAAGTCGCCGCCTGCATGAGAGGCTGCAACGTGGCCTCGCTCTTGGCCGAGGAGCTTCCCGAATGATCCTTCTTATGCGATCGTCCTCGGCGCTTAATCGCGGTCTCGAGAAGCGGCTCCTGCTCGACCGGCTTGCGGGCTGCCTGGGGTACCGGATACGGCGTGGGCGGGTGCGGGTAGCCGTAGGGCGCCTGGATCTCGATTTCCCGGTCCGTGTCTTCATCGTCAGTGTCTGTAAAATACTCCGTGTCTGAGTCGTCAAAGACTTCATCATTCAGATGGTGCGTGTGGATGCCCATGCTGACGCCCATCTTGGAGAGAGTCGCCAGGTCCGGCTTCTTGGGCATCTCGACCATGCCAGCCACGACACTAGTGCGGCGCTGGTCAGAGCCGATCCCTTCGTGCGGATTGAATAGACCCCGTCGACCAGATGTAGAGTCGAGGATATGTGCAATCTGAGTGATTTCTTGGCTTGCAGACATGCTTTCCTGTCCGCGGAATGTCTGCAGCTCATCCCACCAGTCCTCGTCTTTTAATGCTTCGTTGACCACAATTTGGGTATCCATATCAGCGGTGCTACCGTTGATGATGTGCTCATAGGTCTTGAGATCGCCGGAAGCGAGCCAAAAGACCAGGACCGTAGCGTCTATGCGCAGCTTCTCCAGCAATGCCTTGACACGCGCCAGCTCTTCTTCAACTTCGCTCTCGTATTCGACAAACACCATGACACGAACGGCGTACACGTTGCCCCATGTCTGAACAGAATGCAGAATGTGTCCAAGCTGCAGGATCAGAGTATATGTGTCAAAATTTGTCGTGACGAGGTTCTTTCCATCCGCAGTGACCTCGGCAGACATCTGAATCGGCCAAAGATCAATATACTTTTTGGTGTTGGACTTATCCGAGCGCGGCGTCTCGAGTTTGTCGAACCCTTTTGCAACAGCGACGTTTAGTCGATACTTGAGAGCCAAGTCCTCGAGCATTGTCATGTATTCGGTAACGCCCATCATTGCTTCGGTGCGAATGACATCGGTAGGCAAGAAACCTTCCAGAAGCCTGGCCGAAGTATCGCCGCGCCGCCTCTTAAGCGGCACTTTGTCCTCGGATGACCTGGATGGCTTGCGCATGTTGTTGGACGGAGACTGTGGGAGATCCGGGATCGCAACGCTCGGGTTGGTCTGTCGCAGATCGTCCAGGTTGTAAAACCCGATGACAGCAATATTCGGGCGCATGCCACCTAAGCCAGCGGACAGGATCAGATTCCGGACACCCCAGTTGATGGTTGGCGACATGGTGAGCTGCACAAATGCCTTGATTCTGGAGAATTCCGAAATGTAGTTTGTCCACGCTTGTTGCTGCAGCCGCGCCTCGTGAACTCCCGCGTTAAAGTCGTCCGTAACGATGACGTGGCCGAGAATGTAGAGCGAGCCCTTTTTCAACGAGTTGCAAAACTGGATCAAGCGAGCTTGTCGTCTGGGATTGTTGATGAGCAAGATGATTTGCGGGCGCCAGAATTTGATGTGCTCGGGCTTTAAGCGTAGCAAGTATTTTCGCACTTGGTGATAGATGAGATTCTGCGACACGTCGCCCCAGCGTTTCGGAGGGCACAGGTAGTGAATGACGAGGAAGGTTGCAATCAAAACGCAGATGGCCAGGGCGGCGTACGTCTCGTCGATAAAGAACATGGCGGCAGCGGACAAGAGACTACCAACCAGAGCAGTCTGCCAGCTGAAGAATTTGAAGCCAGGTCGGAAGTTGGGAGCAGATCCAATTTTGAGCAGGAAGCAAGCCAGATTCATGACAAAAAATGTCATCTTTTTTGTTAGTGGATGTTACATACGAATCTCGATTGCACATACCTGGTATCCCATGGAGATCAAGGTCGCAATCTGGTTCAGGTCTGCCAGCAATGCCACTTGCGCAATGGCGTAGGTCAGCAAGACAGCCATAATAGGCTCATCAGCCCTTTTGGTACCCTTGCCGAAAATCGATAGTCCTGGTAGCAGCTTGTCTTTGGCGAGAGCTTGGAAAAGCTTGGCGGCGCCAATGATGCCCATGGTGGCGGAGAAGAATGTGACGGCACATTCGCCTGCGAAAATGATGGGGCTCGACAAGCTGGTGGCAGAAAGAATATTGGCGTTCGCTAAGAATGAGGCATGGGTGGTCGAGGCTGCCATGGACACAATGACAATCAAGTATACAATAAACGTTGCAAGCATGGCCCAGAGTGTGCCCTTGGGGATGGCGGTGCTGGGGTTCTTCAAGTCACCAGACATGGAAGCACCAGCAAAAATGCCAGATGTAGCGCTGCTTTTGTTAGTGTTGCGCATAACGTGACGATGTCTTTACCTACGGAAAAAGAATGCCAAATAAATCACGAAACGTGGTAATGCCGTGGTAGACGGTGGTGTCTTTGGGCGGGAGCATGTTTTGACGGAGCGTCCCCATACTGAAGCCAGTAAATTCCACACCCTCGAGCTCATCTAGAAAGGGCGCCTTGAACAATGCGGAAATGGGAATGCTGATTATCGAAACTGTCATGATGACGAGTAGCGCATTCGAGGCCTTGGAGAAGATGGCGGAGCCCAGCAGGCAGAGGCCGGTGCAGAGGGCGAGCGAGACGGTCTGCAGGCCATAGCTGGTCCAGTAGCCCGGGGGGAAGCTGTGGCCGACGTAAAGGCGTATGCAGTCAATCAGACCAACACAGTTCATGGCGGCATTGAGGGCCTGGGCGAGGAAGAACAGGATGCCAATGGAGCCGCCAAATTCGGGACCGAGGGAGCGGGATATCAGGTAATAGGCGCCGCCGCCCTTGACTTCACCATTGGAGGCAATGGCGGACAGCGAGAGGGTGGTGAGCAAATCGACGCAGTATGCGGTGAGCATTAACCCTATAAATGCTCAAATAAGTATATTTTCATGAATTATGCTTTCTGCAGGCCTTGCACGACATGATATTGTCACGCTGTGGGGGCAGGGTCGCACCTAGAAAGCCGAGGAAGCCAACCTGACCCAAGATTAGACCGAAACGCAGGAACATGAGAATGCTGAGAATGTTGAGAAAGACGGGGATGAAGACGCCAGAGGTGAGGCCGAGCTTGACGGCCTTTTTGGCGTCGTTGGCGGGCGCGGCCTCGCATCCTGGCGATTGCGGCATGTCGGCGGTGGTGGTTATCGGAGAGGGAGCTATGGCGATGTCGTCTGCCAGCAGGGCATCGCGAAGCTACGCGTCGTTGGAAAGGAGGCGAGATGAATCGCCTTGCAATCTGGATACAAAAGACAGGGGTACGGGAGTTTTATAAAGACGACGGCAGCGGCGGTGATTCCAGGATAGGAATTCCGTTTGGCTCCGCGACGAAGGCCCCAAGGGTTTAGGTGGAGGTGAAAGCTGCACGATGACCTCAGTGGAGGTCGCGGCGGTTTTGTTTGGGGGAGAAGATGGGCGGAGGCGTGCCAAGTCCAAGCTTGGAATGCGCTGTGGCGGCGGTTGTAGCGGTGCTGGCGGGGTGTGGCGCTGGTGCTAGACTGTGGATGGTGAAACAAAGGGTTGGATACGCGTGGCAGGACAAAGATAAAATGATGAAAACACAAGAGAGTAACAGGTATGCTATTTCTGAATTGAATAGTTATTTTTAATAATTTTCCCGATATAGTTTAATACCGTGGTGGACTATATCCGTAGGCGAGCTGCATACATGGAGGATGAGACATGTACGTAGGATGGCGAGTGGCCCCTCTACTGTTTAAGGGGCAGGAAAAATGAGAGAAAAAGCGAGGTAATTAATGAACGGGATTTAGGTCAAACTAGCTGTGTCTGGCATTATTAGCAAACATATTTGGCGAGTTGTGACGGTGTATCAAACTGCCTACGGTCGACAAGCACAATACTACGACAATGAGAGTGCACCGTGACAGCTGTCTAGACCTTGAGCACAACTCGGATATATTGAAAAAGAAAGATATTTTTCAAATAGCATCTTCCTTGTCAAAGTTGGCCTAATGTATAATTCAGGATCTTGCGGCCCATCGCACGCCGATTCGTAGCGCCACTCCGTGTGGCCGTCGCCGTCAAGCCTTGTAGAGGCAGGCCGCTGCCCGGGATCAAACAGTGGGACGGCGGGGTTTGCAGGCCGACGATACGAGCTTTTTAGCGTCTCAGGCACCGCTGCCCCGCGTGTTGCTGCTTGCTGCCAGTAACAGGTGAAATGCCATGTTTGTAGGTATTCCATCTTGCCCGTGACGGTCCGTTTGCTCCTCTCCCGTTTGCAACGTGACATGTTGCACCTTTCTTTAACCCTCAACCCGTCAATTTGCCGTCCTATGTCTTTGTTCGTATCATTGCCAAGCTTCCTTCTCAGCACCCACATCTCCTGCCCCATCTCAGGGTCTCACTACTTATGTCATGCCGCCCAGTCCCCCGCCAGCCGAGCTCGCTTTCAACTAGTGCGCCGCTCGACGCTCGGTGACGTTGGCCCAGCCTCCAAGTGCAAAAGTGCGACACGCCACCGGCGATATATCTTGCCTCACGCGTACGCCAACGAGGTGCAGATGACTGTCCCGGCAGTCATGAGAGTCCAGGCCAGGGTCGCGGCGATCTCGCACCCCGCGCGGGCATCTACCGTCCATCGGGAAAGGGATGCGACATGTGTGGGTGGGCAGAAAGATGCAGCTGATGTACACTGACGCACCTTTCGGTTTATTATAGGAATCGATTTTCGCGATACGATCGTCGCAGAATAAATGATGCCCGACTCGACGTTATCACGCCCCACACTCCATCTCTACCGTTGGATCGGGCTAGTACAGCCTGCTGTGCGAGACCAGCATGGAAAGATTTTAATTTTGAGACTTTTGACAACGATTATGACTACCAAACTCCCGGCAGGGACCGACGTCCCGGCGTAAATATCCCCGCCAAAGAGGCTAACCGAGCCGACGCTGCAGCACCTGCGAGATAATTCCCACTAAGACGACTGCATGACGGGGAACCCGACAAGCAATATGATACCAAGAATACCATCTATGTATATTACCACTTCGTACAGAAAAGGTTTCCTCTGTAATAATGTTTTCTGTAATAGTATTTGATAATGGCTAATTACCGGGAACGATCGGCCGGGAGATCTTGACCTTGCTTTACTACAAACTCCCCAAGAACAACAGCTTGAATACTTATACCTGGTCCGCATCACTTGCATACAGCAATATTTGACTATGGTTGGCTTGCTCATCAGAATATTCTAATAAGCCGCGCACCGCGCCCGTAAATTACACAGAAAACTGGCGCTACGGCTTTTGTAGTATGTAAGTCCAAAACAAACCACCACTTCGCACCGTTGCTACCCACAGATTCAAGTCGGCATTGCTTTGATTGGTATTTTACCATATTTCAGTCATCTTTCAAGGCTGAAGAGTAAGTGATTTCGTTACAGAACTGGTAGGGGTCCACGCCGCACTCCGTCCTGAGACAGCGTCCTCTCGACCCGGGATTCCCGCCTCGGACTAACACCTCGTCCTCTTGCCAACTACCATTCAGAAACGTCCAAAATATACCGAGACGTAAAGTGCCTGAAAAATATGCATTTTCGGCCTTGAACTGGCGTCCTCTACCAACGGCGGGGCGCGAAAGAGTTGACCAATGATTCCGGTATTCTTGGTACATGTGCCATGTGTGGCTTCGCAACAGTAAAGGACAGTCAAGAGTGTACTTTTTTCTAAACAGGGTTTTCGTTGGAGTGAAACTGGGCAAATACCAAGCAAGCCATGGCAATGTTCTCGACCATACTGTCTCGGCAGGTGCCGGTACAAGGTATACTCTGCTTCCCACAGCGCACACCGACCGAAGTGGGTTGCCGTGCAAACAGGGGACTTTTCATGCACGTTGTCGCACTACGATAAAGCGTCGAGCATAAAGAAAGGCAAAAGAAGGAGTCAAATTTTAACAGCACACAAGCTGCAAAGTCGAGCCGTTCTAAATCATGCATACAGTCTCAGTTCAGCTTGTATGCGGTCCCTCTTCCGAAACCCATTCGCGATGGCATCTTGTTGCGCGACATCATGCTTGCTTATGCTGTCGCTTCGACCCAATATTCTGTTAGATGCCTCTAGAACACATCACCCGTAGCCCAAGGACGAATATCAACAGTCATCTATATATTGGACTGAATCCTCTGTCTGTTTTCCATTCAATCTTCAACCTCTTCCACCATTCCAATCTTTACCTCTTCCACCGTTCGAATCGCTCTTCTTGTCTTTGCCATTTCTTCTTGGCCATTTCTTCCTCACCACGAAACAATGCGTTGCATTTCCATCCTCGCTCTCCTGCCGCTGAGCACGCTCGCTGCGCCGCCGTCCGACCCCGGCCAAGTTTGCTACGTGGATGTGAACTTGTACAACGGCACTGATTTCATCAGGACTGAGTCTTGGGGATTGACTGGATCCCTCCATCAAAACCTATGCTATATCCCCACCGCTGATGGTGCTGATAACATCCACATTGATGGCGACGTAAACTGCGTCGGTATCGGTGCTGAGCTCCGAACATACAAGAGTCAGGATGACTGCTTGAATTACCCCTCGAGTTGGATTAATAACCGACTGATTCAGCCCCAAGGTGTTCAAGAGTTTGCGGTTGATCCTACCCACTGGTACTCCTTGGATTCTTAGCTTGGGGTTTTACCACCCAAGTAAAATACTACCTACAGGACACGGCGGAGAGTCGGGGCAAGTGGTGCCAGGCGTGCAATCAGTTGAGGGCTTCGAGAATACGGGCCGGTCTAGTGTCTAGGTAGTCAATTAGTCATAGTTCAATGGAAAGTCTGTTTGTCTGATTATCTACATGGAAACATCTGTGCTTAATGCAAGTGGTGCCGAGTAAACATCCTGAGGTGTACACCATGTGGTGGACCTCATGAGTTTCTTTTTTAGCAAAAACTGCGAAGAGATTTATCCTAGTAGGCAAGAATAGGCCGCTCCGATTTATTCAGCTAAATGTGCGGAAACGAGGCGAGGTGCACGACAGCTTGATGAGCGATGAAGAGATTGGAGACGCGGCAGTGATGCCAATTCAGGAGCGAAGATCAAGGCGGTTATAGCCAAGAACCACATCAGAGTACGAGGCGTGATTATAGATTCCCGTCTCAAATACAAGCAACATATTGCCCGAGTATCGACCAAGGCCCTACACAGTATAGCGGGCTGTGGCGTGTGTGGCTGCATCAAGCTATCAGATGCCCAACTCTACCCGAGCAGCAGTGCATATTATACCCAAAAAGCCGCGTCAAGCTATCAAAATAACACTACTCAAAGATATCTCTGAAACATGCCGAAAATCTTTTTCCATTCTAGAATCGGATACAACCTTCAGAAGGCTTTTATAATACCTCGCCGAATGACACTGCCTCGTTCATCAACGTGGGGTCGGGGATCTTGCGGCTCTGGTACCCGCCGTGCTGTTCTGTTATGGATACAATCAACACATCTGTATCTAAAATGCAAAAAGAAAAAGATAGAAAATAAAATACGAGATGGAGAAGGAGCAAAGAGCCGTATATATATATATATTTCACTGTATCGTCTTTCAGTCTGAGCTAAACCTCGGTAGCTTGTGCACGGCTGCACACGGCTGAACTTGGTGCGATGACACACTTGGCTGCACACCACATTGCATCATGTAGCTGAGACAGAAACGCTGTGCGAGTGATGTGTATACCTTCAGCTGCTTACATCTATTCGCTCGCCATGCATTATCAATGTCTCAAACACTTTTCAGCACGCAACAATCAACGCAAGCAAGCCAAGGCTACAACCGGCACAAAAGTTCCCAGTCGGCCGGCCCATCTACCCGTGTATTTTTACCTTGTAACTAACTAGTATTTAATATCTGTTACTCAAGCTGCCCCATTAACAGGCCCTCTAGCGCCTTGATAATCACATCCCCAGCGCCTTCGCCGACCGGGTCGTACTTCTGCTTCAGGAAGGTCAACCAAGTTTTGGTTCAAATTTTTCTTTTAATGCGTATTGCCTTGTTATTATTACCGTATTCATTTTGTGGTGTGAAAGAACGGTCATCTGCGTGGCTGAGGCGGTACGTACCCAGCTCTACCCAGCTCGACAAGCCAGCCTACCGCCGCTGTGTGATCCAGTCACCAGACGCTTAACGGCACGAACCCCAAAAAAAGCTGCTTCGTTCCACTTCATCTGGTGCCGCTGCGTCACAGAGACCCGCCTCAACCTCGCACTTCGTCTCGTCCCGCCATTTTTACTTCCTTGCAAACGCACTTTCAATTGCACAGCTTCGCACAGTCGACCCCCATCGCGAGCTCTCCCATCCCTCTCCATCAAGCCAGCTATCGCATCCGGGTACCTTTCAGGCATTGATTCTGCGTGGCCCCCAACGCCGCGCTCTCTCTCTCTCTCTGTCGGCTGCCGCTCACGCAAGCTTAGCTCGGACCGCTTCTCCATTCCAGCTCTGTTTGGACCAAAGTACCGAGAACAAAGTCAACCATCATATCATTGTATATTTTTTCTCGTCTTTTCTTTTTTGGATACAATATCATGCGATAAAGCTCTACGCCCAGCTTCCTTCTCTCAAACACCGCAACCATGGCGTCGCCTTCCAGACATAGAACCGACTCGAATCCGCCGCCGCAGCTGCTGTCCTCCTCGCCCGGCGGCGCACACATCTACTCGTCGTCTCTCCCGCGCGACGAAGTCACCGCCCGCCTCGCTGCGCCCATCCCCGCCGACACGCCGCCGCTCCGCAGCGGCTCCCCGAAACCTGGCGCCGCCTTTGACGCCGCCAGCGATAGCGGCATCCCCACGGGCTCCTACAGCCAAGGGCCCGGCACGTCGGCCCTCGCCGCTGCCCTCGCCGACTCGCTCGGCCAGACGCCGCCTCGACACGGCACACCGCCTGTGCGTCTGGGTACGCCGCCGCCGCCCGGCCGACCGCTCTCGCCGGCGACGATCCCCGTCCGCTCGGCCACGCCCACCAACTACGGCTCCTTTGACTCGCGACGCCATGGCATGGGCGGCATGGGCGGCGGCGGGCCAGGCAGCACCGGCCCATACGAGGACCACGAGATTGTGAAGCGCCACCTGGTGCAGCCGAGCGAAGCTGAGAGCGGCGCCGGTGGCCCGTCCGAGGAATCTTCTCTCTACGGCACGATCAAAGGCAAGCAGCCTGAGGCGAACAATGCCATCGGCGCAGGCCTCAACGAGGAAGAATTCTCCAGCCTCCGCCTCCAGGGCGGCGACGTGACCCGCGGCATCTACAAGTGGACTGAGCAGGCCGAGGCTAAGAGCCGCCTCCAGCGCAGCCAGAGCTTCGCCCACGCGCGCCCCGAACCCGAGAACGAGGTCGAGGACATCAACACCATCAAAGTCCCCGGTGGCTTCCGCCGCGACCACCTCCGCCGCAATGCCAAGTCCCCAACCGGCAACGTCTCCGAAGCCGAGAATGGCGTCCCTTCCCCCGGCGGCGGCGCTGCTGCCAACGAGCGCGTGTTTACATCCAGCTTTCTTGAATTTCTGTCCATTTACGGCCATTTTGCCGGTGAAGAGCTTGAAGAAGATGACGAGGCGCTCGGCCCGAATGAGTACTTTGGCGACGATCACGAAGATGACGAGGACAATGAGCGCGAGCCCATGGAGGACAGCGCGCTGCTGCCCCCTAACAAGCGCAAGCGCAAGAGAAAGGTGCGCGGCGGCAGCGGCCAAAACAGCCCCACGAACGCGGCCCTCCTCCTCCTGAAATCGTTTGTCGGCACCGGCGTCCTCTTCCTGCCCAGGGCCTACCTCTCCGGCGGCATGCTCTTTAGTAACCTCGTGCTACTAGGAGTTGCGCTCCTGAGCTACTACTGCTTCGTCCTGCTCGTGTCGACGCGCCTCAAGATTGAAGGCTCTTTCGGTGACATGGGCGGCATCCTCTACGGCAAGTGGATGCGCAGCGTCATTCTCTTCTCCATTGTCCTCAGCCAAATCGGCTTCGTCGCTGCCTACATCGTCTTCACGTCTGAAAACCTGCAGGCCTTCATCAAGGCCGTGTCCGATTGCAAGACGTCTATCAGCATCCCGTACCTCATCCTCATGCAAATGGTCATCTTCTTGCCATTCTCCCTCCTCCGCGACATTGGCAAGCTCGGCTTCACGGCGCTCATTGCCGACGCCTTCATCCTCATTGGTCTCGGCTACCTCTTCTACTACGACATACTGACGCTCGCCACCGACGGCCTCGCCGACATTATCCTCTTCAACAAGCGCGACTGGCCGCTCTTCATCGGCACCGCCATTTTCACTTTCGAAGGCATCGGCCTCATCATCCCGATTCAGGAATCCATGAAGCATCCGGAGAAATTCCCGCGTGTCCTCTTCCTCGTCATGGTCATCATCACCGTGCTCTTCACCACCATGGGTGCCGTCTCCTACGCCGCGTACGGCTCCAAGACGGAGACGGTCGTGCTCCTCAATCTGCCCCAGGACAACAAGTTTGTGAATACGGTCCAGCTGCTGTACTCGGTTGCTATTTTGCTGTCGACGCCGCTGCAGATTTTCCCGGCGATTCGTATCGTCGAGACGGAGCTGTTTACGCGCAGCGGCAAGTATAACCCGTATATCAAGTGGCAGAAGAATGTGTTCCGCTTCTTCGTCGTCATGCTCTGCGCCGGCATCGCCTGGGGCGGCGCCGACAACCTCGACAAGTTTGTCGCCCTGGTCGGCAACTTTGCCTGCATCCCGCTCGTCTTCATGTACCCTGTAAGCTCAACATCCGTCAAAGGAACACGTATATCTCAAAAGAAGAGAAAATGCTAATGAAAAAAACAGCCCCTGCTTCATTACAAGGCCGTCGCTAGATCGCGCTTCTGGAGATACTCGGACATTGGCCTGTGCATCTTTGGCCTCGTCGCCATGATCTACACCACCTCCATCACCGTCATGAGCTGGGCCAGCTCCCACCCCAAGCCACCCGGCTACTGCGAGCGCCGCGGCCTCGGCATCGATACGTGGTAAACGTCTACTGCCCGCTGCTTAACTCATACATCGCTTTTTTCCTCTCTAGTTTTTACACTGTCATTCGTCTAGCATTGTCAGGGGTTTTAGGTTGAAATTCTTATGTTATTCTTGTTTTCCTTTATACTCATTGTTTCCTTGATTCGTTCTTTCGTTTTATTCATACTTTCAGGCGTGTGTGTTTGTGTTGTACATGTCGACTGGTGTATTGCTCTTGTTCAACATTAGAGAAATGATGCGTTTTCATGTCGAACATATGTAGAAACCAACCGAGGCGCAGAGACTGTCCTTTATTCATATTGTTTTTTTCCTCATTTTAACATCATCTAGATAGTATGCATTCTTTTTTCTCAATATGTTCAAAGTATCATATCAATTTTGATGATACGTCCATCCTCTCTGCTATGTATGATCTAGTGGTTGCGCCTTGGTAACGCCTGCATATTTAACAGAAACAAATGATCCCATACAACGACAGCTCTCCTTCGCACAACTCCTTCGCCTAATGCACCCACGCGCTGCCCGATGACCGACGCCCCTTTTCATACAGCCACTTGCTGTTCAAGCCCACGCTCGTCCGCTTGCCGCCCGCGGGACTTGGCGAAGCAGGGTCGCTGCCACCCAGCACATTCACCGACGTGCTCGCCGAAAACGGGCTTCCCGACGACGGCCGCCTATTATTGCCCCCAAACAGTGAATTGCCACCACCGCCGCCGCCGCTGTTCTTTTGCAGCAGCGGGCTCTCCAACGGCGAAAACGGCGAGCCCGTCGAGTTTTGAAACGGACTGCCACGGCCGGAGAGGGGTGAATTGTTGTAGCTGCCGCGGCTGCCGACGGAGCCGGCGATGGAAGGCGTGCGCGAGTACCGCGGGGGGGTGGAAAAGGTCAGGTTCGGGTTCGCGGGGGAGGACGCCGGGGGCGCGGGCGCGAGGCCGAGCAGCTTGCGCTGGGCGGCCGTCAGAGGGATGTCGTTCATTTCGTCGCGGGCGCGGAACAGCGGCACGCAGGCGAGCGCGATCTGTGCGACGGGGATGAGCTGGACGAGCGTCCACGCCCAGCTAATGTATAGTCGAGCGGCGGGCGAGACGCTGTCACCAGTTAGCATTCTGGGGAGGGTTCGAAGCACTCAAGACAGAAGGGGGACGTACGTTTGTAGACTCGTGTACATCTTCACGAGGAGCTGCACCGTCCAGAATGACAGCAGGGCGATTATGTTGTAGGCGATGCGGCGCACGTTCTTCTCGGAAAAGGTGGTCGCTTCGCGGCGGCGGGTGATTTCGTTGAGGCGAGGGTGGCGCCAAGTTCCCGGACTGTCCGTCGCCGAAGCGGGTGCGCCCCTGATGGGCGTCGACTGCGATGGCGTCGACATGGCTATTGTGTGTATGTGTGTATTAAAGCGTTCGGATTTGTGTATGATTGAAGCAATGGCGGTGGACAGGCAGGCCTTTTCAAGCAAAGCTGCCAGGTTCGTTCCGGCAGGGTGTCGGAATTCGCAGCACGGTGCAATGGTTGTTTCGTGAAATAGAGGGTAGCTGCTGGTTAGTAGTGTCGTCGTCGAGGCCGGGGCCTGCGTGGTTGAATGGTTGCCCCCCGAGGTTGTTGTCGATGTTGTTGATGTTCAAGTTTCTTGAGCTATGGCTGCTGGGCAGCAAAACACGACAGTGCATTAGCTTGGGGAGTGGAGCGCACTGGCCAGCCGTGGTGCGACTGAGCTGGCGGCCAAGCGACTGAGGTCGTCGGGATTAAAATATTTTAAAATAACATAAAAATAAAAGAAATGCCAAAGAATTAGAAATAGTTTGAATTAGTTCATTACTGATCTCGGTTTATTTCTTCTTTCACAATTGGATGCTGGATAACTGCACGCAGCCACGGATCCACGCCACACACTAGCCACATCCCTTGACAGTCGCGGCGCCCGTTGCGCAACCTCATCAGGCCAGAGCATTTTCGCATGAGCTTCTCCCCATCACCCTCTCCCGTCGCTTCCACCATCGATTGAGCGCTGCCACATCACGGCCGTGCCGGCATCAACTCACCATCCACCCCCACGATATTATCCCATCGAAATCTCTCTCGATAATGCACACTTGATTGCCAACACCACTGCACGCTTTCAATTAAACCTCGATCCGCGGCCCATCGCGACATTCGCGCCATGGCTGCCTCGCCCACCTCGATCGCCGCGACGTCGGAAATCGACCACCCCAGCTCCCCCGCGGTCCCCGGAGGCAAGTCGTTCGTCTCGCGCGCTGGCAGCGATGACGAGGACGTCGGCGACGACACGCAGGTGACGGAAAAGCCCGGCCGCAGGGGCGGTCGTCCCTCGGGCCGCGACGGCGGCGTCGTGCAGCAGATTGGCAAGATTCGCCATCTGAAGAAGGAGGACGGCGAGCCCCTGTGGCGCGTCGACATCCAGTACGACTTCCTCAAGGCTGTCTTCGACAACGAGAAGAAGGTCTTTACCAACTCGTACGACCCGCAAGGCATCGGCAAGCAGAACTTTGCCGACCTCTACATTGATACTATGGCCCGCAGCAGCAAGACCAGCAAAGTCTTGCGTGACAAGCTGCTCAACGATAGGGATGCCGCCAAGGGCATGGCCATGGTTTGTCTTCTGGTCAACGTCGGCCGAATGAACACCACCCTCAACTGTAAGCTACGACAACTTGTTCCAACCGCCGCTACGGCTAACCTGTATAGTCTTTCCCGAAATGAGAGCTCAGTTGCGAACGTACCACGCTATTCCCTCACTCCAAGCGAACCAGGATGCCCACGCCTACAAGCAGTTGCAGGATGCTCCTCGACTAAAGTCTATCCTCAAGGGCGGCGCCGAAGACCGCGAGGAGCCGACCACGCTGCAAAAACTCAAAGAAATGCCAACCGGCCCGCGAACGAACCCGGTCAATCTCATCTTCGTCATGTGCTCTGCTGCCAAGAAAATTGCAGACCTACACTTCCCTGACGGCAACGAATTTCACGACGTCATCATGAAGACGCAATACAGCAGCGAGTCTCGAGCCATGGCCTTTTTGTGGCTGATGTGGTTCCATCTCGAGTCCGACTTCACAGAAGAGGGCTGTGACGAGAATCCTTTTGGTAGTGGCGTTGACTACGGTCTTGGTGTCGCAAACCAGGGCATCCCTCGTCTGCGCCTCCTGACGGAGGAAGAGAAGCCGCTGGAGAACGTGGACACGGAAGCTGAAAAGGAGTTTGGCGCGGAGAAGCAGCGCACCAGAGCTAAGATCCTGGAGATGGATCAAGCATTCATCAACGACAGAGACACCAAGCGCGGCAAAGCCCGGGTATCGCTCAATGAAGATGGCCCTGCTATCCTGCCGCGTATACGCCCGTCTAAGCACGAGTCGGACATTGACAGCACCCGGTCTACACCTCCTCCACGAGGCGGCAGGGGCGGTGGTGGTAGAAGAAGCGCTGCCCTCAAGTACCAGATCTTCGAGGGATCATCGCCAGCACGACAGGGCTCCGAAGGAGTCATCTCAAGAAAGCCTCGCCCGCCTACCGCACACCAATTAGCCGTTGAGCGCAACCGCAGCCAGCGTGTCGAGTACATCCTGGACAAGGGCCTGCGTAAAGAGCAGCGCAAGGTTCGCAAGGCTCGCCGCCGCGAAGGTGCCATTTTCAGAGCGTACAAGCGAATTCACATTGGCCGACACCCGGGCGCCGATAGCGACAGCGAGGCTGAGACCCCTCGCAATCTCGGTCCTAATGCCAAAGTTTTCCGCGAAGCCGGTATTAGCGGCTTCAGCCTACTCGTTGAGGAGAAGGATGACTTTGGCGAAGAGGTCAGCTCCTACGCCGCTGCGCTGCGCCGCTCGAAGCGAAGACTCGACCGCTGGTTGGGTAGCGATATCGGCATCGTGGCGCCCATTAAGAAGCCCAGCCTGAACGGTGTGGACAAGGGCGACGACGGTGACAACATGAATGGCGATACCATTGGGGACATGGGCATGGACGACATGGACATGGACGACGATGAGGGTGACCAGACGATGATGGGGGAACAGACGATACTGGCCGACGACGAGGCGGACCGCACAGAAATGATGGCCGACTCGGACATGGAGTAAAAAAGCATACGCAATTACTGGCTGTTTTTGATTATCACGTGTAAATTGTAACGATAGCTGGAGAGAGCAGTTGAGGATCTTGGTTTTTTGCGGGACGGAGTTTACAGATTTGGGAAATGGAATTTGCGCTGGTTTATGCTAGGTTAGGTGATTTAGACGAGCACCTGCATTATTTGTATTGTCAATGGTATTTTAAAGCGTTAATTCATGGCAGCAATGAAGTCATTACTGGAATTGTGCATTGGTTGGGCTCTTTGTCTCTGAATCCCGTCCTTCGTGTTCGTGTAGAACACGAATAAGGAATCGCATTTTATTTAGTGCCGTGACGCAGATCCGTTTCTATCACGCGTGAGAAGTTATTAGTTATTTAGCACTGAATTGATTGATTGAAAGAAGGTCTATAGCGCCCTGTATTGTATTGTATTATATTGTATTATTTAACGTCTATGGTGTATGTAACGGGCTGAGCCCGGATGAAGCTCGGTCGGCACTCTCGCCGTGATCCCGGCCATCCTGGCCGGGGTCCGCCAGCAAGCGAGATTGCATCGGACGAGC
>PHFE01000075.1:84539-147369 GCA_002796755.1 Paracorniculantispora psalliotae | reverse complement strand
ATACTAGCTTCCTTAATTATATATTATATAAGGGTAAACTAGGCTTAATATATATCTAGATCTTTATATTTAACCCTTTAGTAATTAATTTAATATATTAAATGTATCTAAATCTCTAGGTATTATTATATAAAGTTTATAACCTAATTAACTCTAATATATTTATTACTATATAGCTCTAGTAGACAATTTACTATATCTTCTATACTACTCTTCTAAGGAGGAAATAACTATAAATCTAGGTTAATTATATATTATATAATTATTTACTCTTTAGAATTAATAAGCTTTTAAGAGTTAATAGAGATATTATCTTAGGATAGTAGACTATAGTATTAGTCTTATAAGGTCATATATAGTATGTTATAGAGGCTTATAGTATATTAGATACTAAGTTTTAGGTTTTGTTTTAATACCTTAAGGGTATTAATAATTTTTAATTCTTTTGACATAAGGAATTTTTTTTTTAGTTAAGAAAATAAAGATTACCTCTAGGGTGTATAAAATTACAGAAAAGTGGCCGACCCGCTTGTGTGGCCGACCCGCTTGTAAACTACGTTAGGCTTATTAAAAGATATAATTAAAGTTATCTTAGTAGGGTTAATATTAGGTTTACTAGAGTAATATTACTAAATAGGTATTTAGCCTATCTATAAGATAATTTTGTTATTAATAGTTTTATTAAAGTTAAGAATTATCTTATTATATAAGTATAGCTTATTTAGGAAGTCTTTTATTAAGTATATATACTATATTATTTATTTCTTTACTATATCTAGGTTTATACTTAGTCCCTATTATTCTTATAATTTAATAATTTTTCTCTAGATCTCTTTATTATATACTAGAAGTACTTAGCCTATGTTTATAGGTTTAATATCCTAGATATCCTTAGTATTAAGTACTAACTTATCCTTAAGTACTAAGTGGATTTAGAAGCTACTTTTTTTAAAGAAGGTAGACCCTTCCTTAAGTTAGAGTAGGATTTATCTATCTATATAGTTATTAGTAGTAATAGGTTAGTAGTATATAGGGGCTATATATATGTCCCTAGGCACTTACTATACTACTACTTTAATAATATCTATAAAACTAACTGACTTTTAGTAAGGTAGTTAATTATTAGAAGGTAGTCTAGTAGTTAATTTCTAGGTAGTATATAATTTTAGTAGTAGGATTTTATTACTAGGTCTTATAGTTTCTCTTATATAGAGGAACTAATTTTAGTAGTAGAGAAGAGATTTAGTAAAGTTATTAGTAATAGTATAGGCATAGCTATAGTTGAATTTTCTAGTATAAGCTATAATGGACTTTATAAAGGTATATAGTACGTCGGCTTAGGTTGTTATACATTCCTTCTCCTTTATAATAATTTTTTATGTCTTAGATTCTAGGTTGATTATATTAAAGGTACTAATTATCTCTTCTACCTTATTAGCGAGGACCTTATAGTAATTAGCGTTTAGGTTCTCTCCTTAGTGTTAGCATTGTCTATTACCACTTCTAGTAGTGCTCGTCGAGCGCCGCTGCAGTGGGCTGCTGCTGGGCAAAAAGGGGCGTGTTGTGACTAGGGCGGCGCCTCTTAAGAGCTCTTCCTGTGCGGCATAGTGGAAGCCTTCTAGGAACTGTCGGCGGCCCCTTGCGCCGGTCGCAGGCGTGGTCGATTAGTCAATCGCCATAGCCTACGGCTGCACAAGAGCACTGAATGGTTCGCTGAGTGCTGCTTTCTACTAGTGGTACGTTCGCGGCTGAATTTTACTCTACAAAGGTGGGTACCAGTGTAGATGTAAGGGGAAGGTTGCGTATGCAAGCTCTATAAAGTTTGCTGTCCTTGTCTAGGGTAGGGCTGGCAGAGGACGTGAAAGTCAAACGTGGGCTCGTCAGCTGCTCTTTGCGATGGTTTCGTTTTTGAGAGGTACCTGCACTGAAACAACGTTGTGCTTGGACTTTTGTACTTGTACTCGTTCATGAATAACCCCGCGTTCAATGGCTAAGTTGAACTTGGACTCCATGTCTTGGAGCGACGAGGTGGTATTGCCTGCCGGGTGCTCAAAGTCATCGTTAGCTGCCTCCGGGCCGCGGTAGCTGGCCTCCTTGTTGTAGTTATTGCCGTTGTTATAGTTATTGAAGCTGTTGTAGCGACTGCCGCTATTGTAGCTATCAGGCCTTCGTGCGGCGCGCGCATGATTAGCACGAGAGGGTCGCTCTGGTGGTTGCATCTTGTTGCTCTTAAATAAATATACCGTTAAATTTATTTTGGCAAGAAGTAATATGTAAATCTAACTCTGTCTTCATGATAATTTACACAGTCGGCACTCCCTCCAAAGCCTGTTGTTCCTCGTGGATCTGCAGCAATGAAATTGGCCGCATGACCTCGGACAGCCTCAAGTACTCAATGGCGTCTGCGTGCGATTTAATGTCCGTCCTGTCTACCGATTCCTGGACGACCTCTATGCTCCCGTCGCCGTCCTCGGCGCACTGGCACGCCACAGGCTCCCACGCCTTGACGACGGACTCGTCGACGCACCACGCCCACGTGCTGCGCCAGGTAATCGTCGCGCAACGCCTGTTGCTGACGGACCGTTGATACTGGAACAGCGTCGCCAGTTCCTTCTGCCCGTTCCAGAGCTGCAGGGTCTCGAGGCGCGGCATGCGCATGGCCGCGGCCGCGGCCGCCCGCAACATGGCCTGCATCGCGGCGCGCGTCTTCTCGTTGGGCGCAAGCAAGGCCGACGTCAGCACGAGCGATCGGAGGCTGGGCCACCGCCAGTCGGGTTCGGTCTGGAAGAAGTAGCGCGCCTCGGCGAGGAACGATACGGCGAGGTACTCGAGACGGAGACTGGCCACGGCGATGCTGCGGCTGACGATGCGTGACGGCTTGCGAGACGCGGCGCATGGCGTCTCGTCATCGTCGGTCGTTCCAGGAGGGCGGAGTAGAAGAGGATACTGCTGGTTGAAGTTTTCAAAAAGCACAACTTTTTTCAAGTTGCGGTTGGCGTTCGACATGCAGGTAAACAGCGACTCGTATTCTGGAGAGCCCAAGATGAGATGATTAGCGGGTGGTCAAAGATATCAAAGGGGGCAAAACTATTACCGTGATCAGTGTCATTTTGCATCGAGATCCATTCTCTCCAAGGCTCATAGTACAGCTCGGTAAGATTTGGAAACCGCGCAAACATGTGCGCCAGAGCAAGCGGCTTCCATCGTCTGCGATTCTGCCGACGCAGAAGCAGCCTGGTCACAGAGGACACCGCCGGGAGCTGATCCCACCATGCAAACTCCAGCTGTTGCGTGGAAAACGGCCCATCGTCCATGACTGGATGAAAGGTCCCCATCATGGCCCATCGGATCGGGATGCCGTGTCCCCAGGTGGCCGGCCATCGATGCCGGGGGAGGTCGCGGGGCATAATTCTCCGTTCGCGCACGTTGCCGCTGCTGCTGCCATCTCTGGCCGCCTCGGGCACCGGGTCCGCCTCCAGCGTGAGGTATGGGAACCAATGCTGGACGTCGCTGGGCGAGTGGATGCTGAGGTCGAGGGTCACGCCGGCCGCGTGGTGGCATCGGCGCAGCGCCGCGAAGAGCTGCTCGAACCCGACGCGGATGGGACACTGGGTGGTGTTGCCGGCGGCAAAGACGGCCCGGAACATCACGAGCTGGTGTTCCATGTTTGGCACACAGGATGTGCAGTTGTAGTCGTCGAGCTCCCAGCAGAACCACACGGAGCGGATGTGGTCAGACATGCGACGGGTCATGGTGACAAAGTCGGCCGCGCGGGCTGGTGTCAGTTTGATGCGCGCAAAGTTCTGCGGTTCCAGGAACTCTTGCCATTGTCGGGATACTGTGACCAGTTTACTGACTTTGTAGCCGTCTTGTATCAGAATATCGAGAATCTGTAGCTGGATCTCTGCGGGCAGGCGGACACGATGGCCCTGAGAGGGACGCATTTTGCAACAGGCCCTGAAAAAAAAAATCTATGAGGTGTCTGCTACTAGTTTGATGCTAATAGACACAGTATTTTGCTTGACAAGCACCGTTGCAAAGTAGTTGCTGTCGCACTATTATCCTGTCCTTCTCGTTTGTTTGGGGAGGATTATTTTCCGGTCTTGCTTTTTTGTTTGTGAAAGTTTCCAAGCACTGATTTTTTCACAAACGGTTAGAATATATTTTTTTAAACTTAGATTTGTTGGTACTGTGACAAGCTAGAAAACTTTCCGGCGCCGTGGCGTTGATGTACTTGAAAGTACTGTGAACTGAGGCAAACACTGAGCCACGGACCTTCTTCCCCTGCGTTTCTGGCCATCATTACACGTTACCTACCTTGAAGATATCTTATGGTGTCGCACAGGCGCTGGGACTTGTCGCGGCCATCGTGCTTGTTGATATTGTGCTGCATTACTCGGCCTCGATCTTGCGGTTGGCCTGCCACCTGCGCAGTGTGGGTGAGTGGGTGACCGGCATAATGAATACTATTTTAAGACTATCTAGGAGCTATTATTAATGCTATCTTTGATTATATCTGCAGCCTTTTCTGCCACTGCGTACACACTGCTCTGAATATTTCCACGCGGTATCAGTGGAAAGACGCTAGCGTCGACAACTCGTAAGCCCTTCACACCGTAAACCCGCAGTTCCGAATCAACGACTCCCCCATCCTCCTGTGGCATCATAGAACAGGTACCACACGGGTGATAAGTTGTAAAGCCGGTCTCCACCAGTGTACGTGCATACTCCAGACTTTCGAGGTTGAGATCTGCTGGAATTGTTCGGCCATTTGGCTTGACAAGTCCAGCGAGTGGCTGCGTCTTATAGATGGTAGGCAAGAAGTGCAAGTGGCGCGCAAGCAACTCCCGGTCGACGGGGTTAGAAAAGTATTTTGGATCTATAAGAGGGGGATCTGCCACGTCCTTTGTGCGAATGTGCACGCTTCCACGAGAGAAAGGGTGGGAAAGTGAAGAGTATAGTGTGAAATAGTCGCTTAATCGCGCCTCTGCTGACACAGGTCGCGAGTTTTGATCGGCGCGGGCTTGGACGGGGGCACAGAGGTATTGAATGGAAGATTTGTTGGCGTCTTCGACTATGCTGCGAACGAGGTTGTGTTGTTTTTGAAGCCCAGGAGAGTCGCTTTTGGCGTGCTTATCCAGTAGCGACTTTAAGTCAAACTCGTCCGTTGTAGAAAGCATCGCCATGCAAGGCATATAAGCCTGATTGAACGTGCCACTCGTGAAAGGTCCGCTGGACTTTTCTTGATATTCTTGAAACGCTGCGCCCATTTTGGCTTTATCTCTGAATGAGTCCAGCGTTGGTTCGGTTGACTCCAGGGATATTCCCACCATAGCGTGGTCCTGAAGGTTTTCGCCTACTCCGGGGAGATCGACAATAGATTCCACATTCAGGGCTTGCAGAATCTTGGGATTACCAATACCAGATAACTCGAGAATCTGGGGAGAGTTGAAGACCCCTCCTGATAAGATGACCTCTCGCCCGTGCACATCATGCGACTGCCCGTCATCGGTAGTGTAACGGACACCTTGAGCAATGGTGGAGCCGTTCTCCTCTTTCAAGAGTATGTGTTGCACTGTGGCTTTGGTGACAATGTGTAGGTTCTTCCGCGATCTGACATCCGGCTTCAGGTAGCCCGCCGCTGCAGAGCTGCGGGTGAACTTGTCGGGATCAACGCTGCCTGGTGCATTAACAGCACCTAGCGCATCACCGCTCAGGGGGTCGGCGACAGATTTCCGACCGAGCGCGCTGAAGGTGCGTGACCACACTTTAGTTATGTTGCTAAAGAAGTTTCCGTATGACACCTGGATTGGGCCGGATGTGCCATGCAAGGAAGTGTCAGCGTAATCCAGGCCAAGCGCATCAATGGCTTCTGCACCGGGCTCGTGGAATGTGTGAAATTTGCGATAATAGGGCTGAAGTTCGTTGTAAGTCCAACCCTTGTTGCCCATTCGCGCAAAGTTATCGATGCTGTCCCGATCGGGGAAAGTGATGCAATTTAGATTCAGAAGCGTCGTACCGCCGAGCCCTTTGCCACGGTGATGCTCAATCGCTCGACCTTGGTAGTTTTCCTACGATGGCTAAGCGTTAGTTGGGCTTTAAGACGAATAAAGCTATGCACACGAACCTGAGGTACGGTTTTAAAGCCCCAGTTGATCGAAGCATCAGGCCAGAGGGCCATTCCCCCAGCAGGAATATGCACCTTGGGGTTCGCAGAATGGTCATCACCAGCCTCTAGGACAAGGACTTTCAATGCGGGGACTTCAGTTAGTCGAGCAGCCAGGACAGAGCCAGCAGTGCCGCAGCCCACGACAATGACATCATATGAATTCTCGGTCGCCATGTTGAGATGTATGCTAATTTTGACGGTGTAGATTTTGGTATGGTAAGGAAAAGCAGCAGGCCCAAGGCACGAAGACGGGACACGGCCAAGATATAGCAGGAGGGTCCGCCGCGTTATGGCGGACACGCGGGGTACCACGGGTACCACGGATACCACAGGGGTTGCTGATGACGCTTTTATGCCTGCAGGTGGGTGCAGCCTGATGAGGTTGGTGGTTGGGAGAAAGATTGGTGGGGGCCTTTGAGACACTACCTTGCCGCTGTAAAGTGCTCAAACCGTCCTCTTCTAAATAGCGCGATGAGGAAAAAGAATTTCCGATGCTTATAAAGTTCATTTGTGTTATTAATTAAATTCAATTTGACCAGAGCTCACCACTGGCATCGTGACCTGCACGCTACAGTGGACTATGCCTTCATATTCCAAGCAACCCCCTTGCGCAGCGTAGTGAAGCGGACGAGACAGAAGCCCAAACATCCAGCAAAGACCATAGCACCACCGAATATCTGTAGAGACATAAAGCCACCATGCTGAAGGAGGGCCCCTGCAATCGGGTTTCCTATCAAAAGTCCAAAGCTCGAAATACAAAAGTTCATTCCCATCCACGTGCCGACCTTGTTGACCTGGGGTGCCATGCCCCCGAGCAGCGCCCCCAGTAAAGTAACATACGCACCTGAGAAGAAACCGTAAAAGATGCAAAAAATGATAACTCCAGCGGTGCTGCTAATACTTATCCAGGCAAATTGCAGAATGCTGGTGAAGGCTGCGATGGGAATCATCATGTTGAGGGCGCCGATCTTGTCCGAGATAGGGCCAACAATCGCCCTACCGACGATGCTCGTGGCATTCAATATAGATAGTAGGTAAAATGAAAAGGCCTTGTCTACGTTTAAAACCTGTTCAGCGTACAGGCCTATGTAAAAGACAGGCACGTATAGCCCCATGAGGTAGAGAAACATGGCAAGTGTGATGCCGAGGAACTCTGGGCTGTGGAATGCCGAGACATCGACTAGTGCTCTGACCTTTGCTGCAGGTCGGTGACGAGGCCTGAGAAGAACTGTACTCATTGCCAGGGTGCTGAAGACGAGGAATGCTATTATCCGCGTAGCCCATCCGAACGAGAGCTGAATCTGGAGGCGGCTGAAGATGATGGGGAAAAGAAGTGCCCCCACCGAGCCGCCAGACGCAACAATGCCGGTTGCAAGACCCCTTTTGCTGCTGAAGTATTGCGAAATGATTGCAAGGCCAGGGACCGAAAGTAGCCCGGCTCCGATTCCGGTAACTAGGCCTTGGGCCAGAAACACTTGATAGTACTCGGTTGACAGCGACGTCATCATCAGCCCAAATGACATTGTCAAGGTCCCTGTAATCAGAAGTGAACGACCGTATCCTCTATCAAACAGAGGACCAGTAAGGCCGCTCATGAACATCAACAAAAAGCCCTGCAAAGTGCCAACCCAGGCTATGTCCGATGCAGACCGGGGCAACGCTGTGTTGTAGTATGTTTGAAAGACGCCAAATGCATTAATCATGCCCCTATTGGAATTTGTCAGAGGGTAACCGAAGAGCCAGAATAAAAATGCCTGTTATTACCAAGTATTGAAGAACAAAAAATACGCTGCCAAAACCTGAAGCCAAGCCCTGGCGCCTCCATTTGGAGCAATTGGAGGTGGATCTATCTGCCGCGGCTGCGAAAGATTGTTCTCGGTCATTGCGTCCTTGTGGGTGATTGATTCGCTGCAGGCTGAACCCTGCACGCTGAGTTCGCATGGCGCATGCTCCATCTCGGTTTGGGAGCGCGCATGCGAATTGATCATGATTTTTACTCTGCTGCTCTATCGGCAAGAGAGGGGAGGCATGAGGAAATAAGTTGTAGCAGCAGGCTGCAGAATTGGTATGCCCACCACCCGCGTCTGCACATGCAACGATCAGCCCACCAATGTTGGTGTGAAGCTGGGGCAAGACAGTATGAGCGTTTGAGTTGGCGTGCACATGCTGGTCCTCCTGCGTCGCGCTTTCGTGTAACGGTCACATTGTATGCATTCTCACTTATCCGTCGTGTAACGGTCCCATCGTATGCATTCTCACTCATCCGTCGCAACACGGCAACCTTCGGAGCCTGCACAATGCTGCTGCAAAACTCTCGCTGGCGAGAAAACCGAGCCTTTCTGGCTCACTGCCCTAAGAGATCGGCATAAGCGTCAGCCTGTCTGGGTATCACATCGGGTGGGTTTTCTTCCTACCCACCCACCCTCGACCCGACCCGGCCCATACGTGGCGAGGATGTCTCTGTTCTGACATTCCCCGCACCTCCTGCCTTAAAGCGGCGTTGCTTCGATCACACGTGGGGCCTGCCTACCCTGGGAAATCGCCGCCCCATCAGCAGATTTACGCTGACTTCAGCCCCTCTTTAGCTAGGTGTGTGTGGTAATAACCTCGAGCTTGAGGGGCAGATCCTGAACACTTATAACTGACGTCAGCAAAATCGGCATGATTACTGCCGTGCTGCACAACATCAATGGCATTCGGTGAATGGGGAGGGGGCTGGTATCAGAAGCTGAAGCAGCCCACTAGACAGCTTATCACCTCGGACTCGGGGTAGCAATTTTAAAGGTGTGAGGTCATGAGGCTTACCAGCAGTCTGCCTAGATGCAGCCCACTCCAGAAGAAGGTTCGGTATGCGTCCCCAATTAGCACATATTAGCCCACTCACTGTTGGACCCTTCTTCCCGTAAGTCTGTTTATAGGTCTCATCGCTCTAATTATCACCCCGACATGAACTATCGTTGGGTAGAAAGAATTTGTCGCCTGCCGCAGAAATGGAAAGGCAACAATTGCTAAACCGCGTTCGAGGGCGCACTGTGTATATACCAAACCTCAAAACACAATTTGGTAGCTGGTCCTGCGAAATGAGCCCGCATTACGAGGCACTTGGCCCCATTGTCAACCAAAGACTGGAAAGGTACGCACGCGGAGGCTGTGGCCTGTCCAACACATGATCGCATTTCTCACATTGTGTAGCCTTGTTCAGGACCCCCAAAAGTTGAAGAAGCTCAAAGGTGCAGATTTTTCTCTCTTCACTTGCTACTGGTGGCCCATGGGCGATCTCGAAAGATCCTCCATTGCTGCCTATTTGGTCATATGGCTATTTCTATGGGATGACGAGATTGATGAATCCAGCGGAAGTCTAACAAACGACATGGACAACGCGCAGGCATATCGCGCTCGCACTTCTGAGTTTGTGGAACAATGTCTTGGGCTCAAGGATCACAATCTTGACGGGCAAAAACTACACCCATTCATTTCTAGCTTCGAACCCATTGGAGCTGCGCTTCGTGCAGCTTATACAACAGGTAACTTCAACTTATCAGCACTGAAGTCGCCCCACGGTAGCATGAATCTGACCAGTTGCAGCACAGGCACAAAACTTCATGGACGAGATGCTGGTTTTCATGGATGCGTCCGAGGCAGAGCAGCGCATCCGACTGGATGGACGAGTGATGGATCTCGACTCGTATTGGAAGGTTCGGCTTGGAACAAGTGCCGTCGGCGTTTGTTCTGCTATAATTGAGTAAAGACTTCCATCTTCCGACTGTAGTGAGTAACACGGTGGCTAACTCTGATAGATACGTGACTCAAGCAATGATTCCCGAGGACATCGCTAAAAGCTCACCGATGCGAGCCATCTATTACGAAACAAATGTCATAGTATCCATGTAAGTTTTACGTCCAATGATATTCTGTGACGGCGATTGATAAAGGAGCATTTAGTGTCAATGACCTTCTGTCTCTGAAGAAAGAGCTACACAAAGATGGTATGGACAGCCTCATTCCACTGACGGTGGCATCCGGAGCTTCACTGCAGGGAGCAATTGACGGCGCCGTCGCCGATATCGACAGCAGTATCCAGCGGTTTGACCAGGCGGCAATGGAGCTCCTATATGAAGCAGACAGACAGCAGCCGCTTTGGAGGAGCATGTTCCAATATATCCACTCATTTACGCAGTGGAAGAGCACAACGGGGAATCAGAATACCAAAGATGCCTTGGAAGCCTTTTTGACAACATCTCGTCAGAATTGTACGGGCAATCTTGCTTGGAGGTTAGTACACTTTGTTCCACGGGCGGACCCAAGAGCCTGCCACTAACAGTGTCGTAGCCTCTCCACTGCTCGATATGGTTTGAAGGATTGTGCTCGAGACGCGAATGATTCGATGATAGTATGTATATAAATACGCCGAACAACTGTATATAGCTTTAGAAGTCCTTGTAGACGAGATTTTTTTCTTTAACTCTTTTCGTTTGTTAGCTGGCAATTGATACTGGCGGCGCTATGGTCCGTCTTTTTGGTATTCTAACCCCACGCGTGGTAACTGTCGCGGAGACAGAGCCTCCTTGTGATATCCATCTGCCCAGACGAACTAAATACGACGAGATTTCAAATGAAAGGCTTTTACAGTTCACTATCTAGACATGTACGTCACATTTTTCAAAGAACGCCACCGTAAAACTAGTTGCGTCATTCTTCTAATACCGTTCCTGGTCCCTGTGTGAGCACGACAGTGGCGACAAGGATTCAGAAGGGAAAAAGGCGCAGAGTGATAGCCCTTGCCCACTAAAGTCGCTGCTGACAGCGCCGTAGTTCGGATTAGTGCATGGAGCTGAAGTAAGTCAGCGCACTGTCCAGGCGCTCGAGGGAACATTTGCGGGGACTCTAGTGAGGCCTAACGCTGCAGTAGAGCAAAAGTTGGTTCAGCTGCATTTCGGCACATCAGTTTATATAGGGCACATCAGTTTATATAGGGAGGTCCATACGCCACAGCTAGTCTGAGCTTGTCTACTTCATGGGTTTCGCATTGAACCGGAATATGCAATCAGAATGACACTCCGGATTTTCGACTTGTTGCTGCTCTCAGCAATCGCAGCGCCAGCCTCCTGTCAATTGGCCACCACACTGGGTGAAACGCTGGCGGCCGCCGGACTCATCGGGTCTCATTTTGGTGCGCCGCTCAATGCAACCTACGACTATGTCATTGTTGGTGGCGGTACTGCTGGCCTCGCCATCGCTACCCGTCTTGCTCAAAATACCTCGCATACAGTTGCTGTCGTCGAAGCTGGTAGCTTTTACGAGCTGACAAACGGCAACTTTAGTGAGGTTCCAGCGCTGGCAGCCCAATGGATCGGCACTGATCCTGTAGAGAAAAACCCCCAGCTAGATTGGGGTCAGGTCACTGAGCCCATGCATGGCATGGATGGGCGCTCTGTCTACTATACCAGTGGCAAGACCTTGGGCGGCGGAAGTGCCAGGAACTACATGTTCTACACCAGGTAGGAACAGGAAAACCCGCATGATGGCATTTTTGGACACATTGATAACAAATTGGCATAGAGCCTCGGCCGGAGCATACCAACTCTGGGCTGACACTGTTGACGACCAGGGGTACACCTTCGATAACATGCTACCTTACTTCAAGAAAAGTGTGGATTTCGAGGATGCAAACGACCACCTGCGGCTCAGAAACGCGACTCCCCTAGTCGACACTTCGTTTTTCAGCAAGTGTGGCGGGCCGCTCAAGGTGTCTTATTCCAATTTTGCTACCTCATTCGCAAGCTGGGTCGTCAAAGGTTTACGATCAATAGGCCTGGAAGACGTGCAGGGCTTTGTTGCAGGCCGCATTCTTGGCTATTCATACACGATTTGGTCGCTAGATCGACAACAGCAGACAAGGTCGTCGTCGGAAACATCCTTTCTACGCTACGCGTTGGCCAAAACGACCAATCTTAATGTGCACGTATCGACACTTGCGAAGCGGATTGTCTTCAACGGGACGGCCGCTCAAGGCGTGGTCGTGAATGCTGGTGGAGCAGACTTCCTCCTCACCGCCAAGAGGGAAGTCATTGTATCAGCCGGTGCCTTCCGTTCACCCCAATTGCTGTTGGCATCGGGCATTGGGGCGAGAGCTCAGCTCGAAGCTCTTGACATTCCAGTCGTGGCAGATCGGCCTGGTGTGGGCCAAAACCTCACTGACCACATCTCTTTTGGGGCCAGCTGGCCCGTCAACGTTGTTACTCACAGTGCGCTCGGAAACCCGTCATATGCGGCGGCTGCGGCGGAACAATACGTTGCGAATCGAACTGGCGCACTCGCAAGCACTGGAGGGGACATTATCGCATTTGAGAAGCTCCCAGCCAACGCGCTTTCTCAACTTAGCGAAGAAGCTAGAGCCGGCCTTACTGCGATCCCAAATGATTGGCCTGATGTGGAATACTTCTTCTCCGATGCCTTCACCGGCAACGGTAGGGATTTTATCCATGGTCGACCTCCGTCAAGTGCCAATTACGTCACTAACAGCGCGGTGCTAGCGGCTCCCTTTTCTCGTGGCAGCGTGACGATTACAAGCAAAGACACTGCAGTCTTGCCCAAGGTCGATCTCAACTACTTTGGAGATCGTCGCGATCAGGAGATAGCAGTTGCTGCCTTCCGGCGTGTCAGAGCCCTCACGGAACAATCAGCAATGAAGGATATTCTCATTGGCCCAGAAGCCTACCCCGGTGGCAATATTACGTCCTACGACGATATTCTGCGGGCCATTCGGGAGTGTGCTGTACCTGTGTTTCATGCTTCAGCGACATGTGCCATGGGAAAAGCCACTGATTCGTGGGCTGTGGTGGACAGCAAGGCTAGAGTTATTGGTGTCGATCGACTGCGGGTAGTGGACGCTAGCGCGTTCCCCTTTCTCATCCCAGGGCATCCGCAAGCAACCGTATACGGGTTGGCAGAGAAGATCGCCGAAGATATTAACCAGGGGCAATAAATGTCAAGGGTAGTCAGGAAAATATACTGCGATTTTGGGGGGTTAACCCGTCACCTACCTGAATGTGAATTGAGTTGTACGTCTTCTGTGCACAACTTTACAGTTGCCACATGGTGCTGTACGTTCTCGCCCCCAATCATCTGGGCAAGCCCACTGCTATTCGCGTAGACAGACGATCGCCAACAGGGCGCAATAGACTCAAGATGAGACATATCGGCAGTATATTTAAGTCAAACAATTTATTCCAGCATTAAATTGGGCGTGTGAAAAGCGTTAGGTGCCATTATCTATACATTTTCATGCTCCACCGTGAATCCTCTCGAGACAGTAATAGCGTGCCCCTTAGGCGCTTCCTCATCATCATGTGGCCAGCCAGCTGACGATACCCTCGCCGTTGAGTTTTGGTCGCGTACAAGATATACCTCGTCGTCCGGAGCTGCTGCGTCTAGTATATCTCTAGTCCGCGACTGGTCATTCTGACTCGTTGCATTCGTTTTCATCGAGTATTGGTCACTTTTGGGGTTGGAGCCGTATGCTGCCTTGCGTGACAGCCAGCGCTTGTGGAAGAACCACCTCTCGACCAGCGGACGCAGTCCTAGACTGGAAGCTACCATGAAAGCAACTCCGAGCTCTGCAACAGTCAGGTTATAAAGGTCCACGGCCGTGTAACTGAAGTCTTTGAAGTCCAAGGTCAAAATGACGTGCAGACGAACACCGGTTACTATAATGGTCCTGCACGTACAGGGTTAGTATTGTAAGACAACCGTAGTGTGATAGAGAATTGCTTAACTCACGTAAGACCAAGACCAAAAAGCGCGCTCATCGCGACTTTCGACGATGTTGACGTGTTCAGGCGCCATACAACAGGGAGCGGTAACAGTATGATGAAGGTATCAATGACCAACTCGATACCAGCGACAGACGAGTATCCTGCCTGCTCATTTCCGCATGTGCCTTTTGTAGGATCCCACAGAGCAGCGATTGGCCTACAAATAAGCAAGCCAAGGAGCGTGGTAAATAGAGCCCAGCACGCGCTGAGCACGATAATGCCGTACGAGCAGGCTTTAATCCACGTATGCGGGAATATGTGGATATAAAGAAGACAAACACTGGTTTTCAGAAGCGCCATGCACACCGCGTAGGTTATCTGAATGACGGTGAGAAGTTTGAAGATGAGTGTTATCTGGCCTTGCTCCAAATCTTCCAGATGGTGTCCAACACCGCCCTGAATCAATGAGACAAAGGATACGGCGGTATAAGTGATATAAAATATCTAAATCCGCGTCAGCACAAAGTTGCTGGCCATCATGAGAGCCATAGCCTACCTCTGCTGCTAAGAGAACCCAGTCTGCGCCAAAAAATCGCCGCCTTGTGACCCAGCGCGAATAGAAGCGAAGCGCAGTGAAGATTAAAGTAAGGACCAGGAATATAACCAGCACAACAACTGCGCTGTTCGCATGCGGCGCCAGCTGCGTGTTTGTGCGTTTCGACATTTCCATGTTGTCCCGAGCCTGAGCCTGCTGAGGTCGGTATGCAGATTGGAAGGCCAATAAATTCATCGCGGTGTCATCGGCTTCGCTTCGTGACTGTGGCTGTCGATACGGGGCTGTATATTTGTCTCGGCGAACACAGCTACCAAGAGTCGATGAACATCGTCGGTCAAACAGATGGTAGAATAGAAACAAATGAAAGGTCGGAGGCAGTGAGACTGCGCCCGCCCCCAAATAATCTTTCCCGCCGATTTCGTCAGTCACATTACTAGGTGCATTCGGGAGGTAAGCAAAAAGTGGTGCTGCTTTAAGTGACACCAAGGATCAACATGACCGCAGCCTGTATATTAGCCGTGGTCAGCAATTGCAACCCTAATATTTGCCTGCATGACCACCTCAGATGCGAGCCCCGTGTAGCGCTTATGCGAAACAGGAAGTGATTCCCCGACGTATCAGGGTTTTAATTGTATTTCTTAGCTTTCGGTGTCTGTTTTAATTGCCGAGGCTGACAGGCGAGTATGCTGGTTTTGTGTGGCTGGCTTCCTCCAAACTCCCACTTGTAAAAAGGCTACCCACTAATATTTGAGCCTTGGAAGCTCTCCCTCTCGGCCAGATTATCGCACGTCAGTCTGCCCAAGAGCGTCGCCGACCCTAGACCAAACATCCAAAGTATTCTTAACTGCACCATACATACGAATACCAAGCTGCAGGCACTACAGCGACTGCAATTCTTGTCAAATGTTGCAACTATCATTTACTGTGGTTATTTGCGGGTTTCTAACCTATCAGGCCCTTCTCATCATTTATCGGCTGACGTTTCACCCACTCGCAAAGTTCCCCGGCTCCCCGCTCGCAGCTGCGACAAAATGGTACGAATTCTTTTTCGATGTCTGTAAAGGCGAGGGTGGCCAGTATGCCTGGGAGATACAACGGATGCATGAGAAATATGGTATGCTCCGCGCCCCGACCTGAATGCTATGGCTATGTCTAAACGTGCGATTCTAGGCCCGATTATCCGCATCAATCCGGACGAGTTACACATTAAAGATTCGAGCTACTTCCACACCATATACGCGCCATTGCCCGCGCGTCGAGACAAATGGCCCCCTGCCGCCGCCATGACGGGCAGCTCCAAAGGGAGTACGTGACAAAAACGATTATGGTTATTGGCTTATTACTTACTTCCGAATAACAGCCTTCGGCATCATTGATCACTTCAGCCATCGGAAATGTCGAGCTGCCAATAGTCCTCTCTTTTCAACCAAGAGAGTGACAGATGCGCAGCCTCAGGTCTATGGAAGGGTGCGAAGGCTATGTGATACAATTTCTGAGCACCACAAAAAAGGCAGCGTCCTACGAGTTCACGTCGACGTTCTTGCCTTCACCACTGACCTCATGACAACCTGGATTCTCGGTGAGCCTTTAGGCTGCCAGGATGATGTCGCCGTCGCCGAGGCATGGTATGCGACGTCGCAATGCCTGCCCAGAATCACACCGTTTGTCAAGCAATTTCCCTGGATCGTTACGCTGGCTCTTAAGCTTCCTGTTTCCCTGATACAGGCCGTGATGCCAAATCTTGCGTCGCTAGTCAGCCTTCGGAAGAGCATGTACACTGCACATCAGAAGCATACTACTCGCAAATCCTCATCGGCCGCCGGATCTTCTGAAGAAAAGATGGACGGCATGTTTCCCACTGTCTTTGATGTTCTTGACAACAGCAGTCTTCCCGCAAGCGAGAAAGATGTCGACCGGCAAGCACAGGAAGCATTCGTACTTGTCGCAGGTGGCACAGAAACAACTGCACGAACGATCACAGCTTGCATGTTCCAACTCGTGTCAAACCCGTCCATCTATGCTCGGCTAAGAGCAGAACTGAAAGAAGTAATGCCTGTGCCGCAATCTGAGCCGTCGTTGAAGACGCTGGAAAATCTACCGTATTTTGTGCGTGCTCTCTCATCACCAATTATGAGTGCGGAAATGCTAATGCTATTTGAATCAGACTGCTGTTTTGAAAGAAAACCTCAGGAGTATGCACCTCATGACCTCGCGATTTCCACTCCTAGCACACAATGATCTCCAGTACAAAGAGTGGACACTTCCAAAGATGGTATGTCAGAGTCCAGAGTCGTAGCAGAAACGGAGCTCTAACCGCTATGTAGTGGCCCGTGAGTATGACAGTCAGTGAGGTACTTCTGGACGGCGACATCTTCGAGGACCCAAAGGCTTTTAAGCCTGAGAGATGGCTCACCGACGACAATAAGCTTCAAGAGGATTATCGTTCTGCCTTCGTTCCCTTCGGCCGAGGAACGAGAGCCTGTCAAGGTCAATCGTAAGTCTCTCGCATTCCATGAGACAGTCTGCACGCAATGGCTAACTGATGCTTTCTTGTAGTATTGCGTGGGCTAAGATGTATATTTGTGTCGCCCAGCTGGTCAGGAGGTTTGACTTCAGTTTATTTGACACGACGTATACGCGAGACTTTAAAGTTACTCGAGATTGCTTTCTTGGGGTCCCTTCAGAGGAAAGCAAGGGTATTCGGATGCTAGTAACACGTGATTATGCGCTGGAAGATTCGTAATCAATTCAACAATACAGTTCAGGACAGTCAGAACAAGCCCGTATTAATGCAGCGTACCACGGAGTGGGCGGCCGGATAGCAGATACGAGTGGAAATTATCACTTAACTATTTAACTTTCCTTCCTTCATAAACCCAAGCTTCTCCGTGGCTTTCGCCTCTCCAGTGCCGCATTAAACTCCGACTTAGCCGATTTAGATTGTATACTTCGTATATTGCTTTCATTTGCCTCCGCAGTTACTTCTTTGAACGTGTCAAGCGTCGTTAAGTGTATTATGACAATAGCGCCATAGCTGCAAACAAAGACACGTTACTGAATGCAAGCCTAGTTAGGGTACTTATTAATTAACACTGGGACACACTACACGGCTAGATAATTTGTTTGACAGAATAAAACGCCATATCTGGTAGCTCCTCCTTTACAACTGCAAATCACATCCATAAAGATTTGGATGCGCCTTAATATGTACAGCGCGGCCCGGATTTTTATTATTCATTCTAATTAATTGTAAAGCTATAATCCCAGCCCCAAAGCTGTAATTACGTTGCCTTTAACTCCCGCGATCATTTAGGTGCCCTGAATTAGGTCTCACTCGAGATCTCCATGAGTTAGCAGCTAAAAGCCGCCCTAGATTTGGAGGGAATCAGGCACTGCTACTCTTAGAGAACAGGCAGCAACTTGGCTCATCAAGACGTTTTCAGCGGAAAGGCTTGCAGTTTCCGCTACTGTCTGAATAGTATATTCCTTTTTTCCTCGCTCCCTCTGCCTTTGAAATAACGTGCGTATTCCAATTCATGTGTACTGATATCCGATCCTCGCCTTTCGCTCGAAGCTGCTTAAGGTTTTCCTCGTAGGCATCTTCTCGAAACATGAAAAGTTGGCCGTTAGCGACTTTTGTCTGGTCGAGCAGCCTCACATTCAATCTCGTATTTCTGTCGTGGCAATTCGGGACCATGTCTTGCGTGATTCCTCTCGGCCATGGGGCGACCAGTTTCGCTCGTCCATCATTCAGCAGCACATCTACACCGCGTTGGTCATCTTGAAACCAAAAGTGCCTGTAAAGCCCCATTTTCCACCATGGTGCCTCGAATACGGCCAGCATCTCGGACCACAGTGAGATAGTCTCGTTGGTACTCTTCATCCAAAACATGCCGTTGCAGATTGGCGGTACGAGCGACCCACGGCGGCCAGTGTCTTGGAACGGATCATGATCAGTGTAAAACTCTCGGGCGTCTGTGCTGTACACCATATCGGTGGTGTTTCTGTCGGCATCGTCGGGTACAATGGTCAGCGGTGACTGCCAAAATACAATATCAGCGTCGAGCATGAGCATGTCGAAGCCGCTGGCCAGGAGATCACGGAAGAATATCGGACGCTGTAGCATCATTTTCCGGTATGCGGATGTAACGCCGTGTGCGTTTTCGTTGCCGCTGGCAGAGAAGAGAGATGCATCGCGGTAGGTGGCGTAACCTCGGTTGTGGAGGATTGTCCGAGCACCGTCGTCGAGGGCCCAAAACACAATCGCAGAGGTGTTGAAGGAGATGGAAGAAAGGGAACAGAGCAGGTTCTCGGCTAAATCGAGCATGCCAGTGTTCACGGGAACGATGATGACGGTGTTATTGATTGCATGGCTGGCAAAGGTCTGAATGTCGGTGGCAGAGAGTCGGGAACGGTGTCGTATGGTTGTCACTCGCTCGGCAGCGTAGAGATAGTAAATTAGGCCTGAGGAAAGAATCGCAGTTATAAGCAGCGACCGCCATCGCTCCACCTTCAGAAACAGGCTGTGATGCATTATTACAGACGGAATGATTAAACTTGACGGCCGTTGGGTATAAGCTAAGCATGCTGGTCAGCTCTTTGACGTCGCGGGCGATGAGATTGGTGCGCCAAATGAGTGCGCTGAGGCGCCGAACAGAGGATCGACAGAAAAGATGATGTGAAAGGATCAAGCTTCCGTTTTCTGCCTTGGGGGAAGTTCATATAGACAAAGTGTCAGCTAGATAATTGAGACTCCTAGTGGATCGCCCCCGATCGCAGCGAGGGGCTAACTACACTCATGTTAATCAAACTTGACCCAAATGCGGACGCAACTAGCCAACCTGCGTTCCGCACGTATTCTAGAGGAGCACTGCACGCCTGGCTTCCGTCTTAGCGTTGTTGCTGGATGAGGTTCCAGTGGCTTACAAGCTAGCGCCATGCTAGGAAGCTGCACTGCCCCGGGAATTAAGTCCGGCAACTAACTCGTTGCCCCGGCAGTGCTGGCTAGTACGCGCGTCCTTTGTAAGCTGCTACGCGGCGCGTACGTATCATGCCTGTCCATAACATGACTGCGGGGCGCCATAGTCGGTGAGTAACTCATCCCGGTGCATATAAAACACCATGAGAACGTCACTCATGCGACGATTCATTATAAACTCATTCTGACTTTAGAAATATTAATTCTGCCGAGTCGAAGTATCTGTGCACTATTGCTCGACGCTGCGAGGCGAGCTACGAAAAGGTTCGCGCATATTACCAGCGCAGCCAGGAGGTTCGGGCCGAGCTGGACCTGTGAGTTTGATCAGGTACCAGAGGTACCCAGCGCTATAAAGCCTACTAGCGGGCAGCTTGTTTCAAAGCACAATCACCCTCCAAGTCAGCACCCGTCTGCCTATTCTGTGCATTGTCAGCTCGATGCCTCAGGAAGGGCAACCATATCGGATGTAGTTTCTGCTGGTATTACACCAAAGGATATCCAGACGTACCTACGCCAACATACACCCAGCTTCATAGCAACCAGACAGGATATCTACAACTGTATCGCGAAGTTTAAGGATGATATGCATAAAGGTCAACGTTTCATCCGCGCGTTGATCAACCGACTTGACCAGGATGAATTCTGGAGCTGGGTCCGGGTTGACGAAAACCAGCGCGTGACAGCCATTTTATTCGCCCATCCTGGGTCGCTGCAATATCTTCGAACATATTCCGACCTAGTTTTATTACATTGCATATACAAGACAAATAAGTGTCAGATGCCATCGCTCGATAGGGTTGGGGTCGATGCATGCTAGCGGTCTTCTTGTATAGCTTTCGTATTTCTAAGCAGCAAGCAAGAGGGAGACTATGTATAGGCATTAGAGTGGCTTCTTTGTTTCTATAATAGCTGCAATGCTCAGCTTCCATCCGTAGTGCTATCCGAACGTTATATTACATGCCTCATTGCCGTAGAAACTGTGTTTCCGTCTGCATATTCACTTCTCTACCTTTAGCATACGAATAAAGCTATGCTTACCCACTTCTTCCTATCTTCACGTTTCAAGAGCATCTAGCCGCTAGGATTGTGGCAAGTACGTCAAATAAGACAGGATCTAAGCCACGTGGTTGGGCTGACTTCTATAACTCCTGCACTCCACCATGCAGTCACCAACCGAAGCTATCTTTGATCAGCGTGTTACAGACGTTGACTCAAAGTACCTTCGCGATCATATGGATGAGGTTGCATACATCAAGAAGACCTAGCTACAGCCATATAAGGAAAAGCTTATCAAAGCCTAGGTAGACCAGCACATAGACTTTGGCAACGCTATTACCTCACGAGTCGAAGGCATTCGTGCATTACTAAAGTCCTACTTGAAGACAAGCAAGTTTGATCTTTTCGATGTTTGGCGAGTTATAAAGTACGCGGTTGAAAATTAGCTTACCAAGCTGCGATCTACGTAAGCTAGACAGCAGATACGGAGGCCAACAGAACACACAGGAGGCGTCTTGTTTGCTACCCTGTATGTTTAGATCTCTTATGAGAGGACTTTCATGTGCAGGAAGGGTCATATGATTAATGAGCGCTATATGATCAATGACCTGTCAAATTTCCTTTCAAATTTTTCATAGCATGGCGATAAGACTCTTGCCGGCTAACTAGAGTGAGCGCGCCCTGCTGATAAAATTCCTGTAAAATCGACGCCCGGACGCCGTTCTATCGAAGCCCCAGTTCCACCTACAGCTGAACGTTTGTCACTTAGCTTTTGAATTTTCGCCTTACTCGGAAAGCTGGCCAATTGGGATTAGTCAATTGGTCTGCGCATTAAGAACCTTCCGACGAACGGTTTAGCGCTAAAATGTACTAGCGCCAAGATGAGCGAAAGCCGAGTCGCTACCGGCGCGCCCCGACCGTCATGGTAGGGTAAAGGGTTACTGCCGGACTCCGGAAGTAACTGTTACAGAGGAATTAAGCCATATAGCCCCCTTTTCTTAGCGTAGTCTTGCCACACCAGTAGAGGTACCTGCTAGGCTCCCCTCCTAGGAATAGCATCAATCAACAACATCAGCCACTAGCCTCAGGACCCCCCAGCAGGACACGGTGCCGGCAGCCTCGGCAGCACTCCGAACGGTCATACCAAGCACAGGGCTAACCCAGAGGTAGCGGATGCGCCGGAAGGATATCGACATACTGCATGACGCTAACTAAGCCCTCTATGGCAGCGATCGAGATAGGAAGGGACCAAAATTGAAACAGGTAGCAAATACCTTCACACTATTTTCAAGCACGTATACCCCAATGCTAAGGAATATAAGATAGATAGAGCGCAGGTTACAAAAACATAGGTAGACCGTTCTCAACCTGCGAAATTTGACCGTCGTCGTCTATGAATTGTGACAGAACCTGTATAGTCGCATGCGTGGCTATGCTGGCAAAACTTCTCTCTCTACAAGGCAGAACGGATTCGGCCAAGTAGCCAATCCGGCGAGATGTCATTACAAGACACCGTGACTGGCACACAGCCCACCTCCGCGGAAGTTCGGCAAGAATAACGTCAAAGCACCACCGGTCGCAATCTTTGCCACGTAAAGAGTCCCACTGAGCTTGATGCTTGATGTAGCAGGCACTTACAAGTCTTGGTATATATAGCCAGATTTATCGTGACCTGCGTTCCTGTGTGGCTATTGCAATATCCTCTTTGTCAAACAGCGGGTATTTAGGATACAACCAGAATCAACATGCATACGCTCTTGGTCTTCATTTTTCCCTTTATCAGCCTGGGTGTTGCCCTACAGGCAGCCAGTTTCAATGTGTCGAGTGAAACCGCCTCTAGGTACGGTTGTGGTGCAATGTGCCACCAGCAGCTAAGCTCAGACTTGCGCAAAGACGTTGAGGATTTGGCGGCAGATTTCGATTTTGAATTCTATGAAACTGCTGCCAACTTCTCTCAGTCACAACCCGGAGACGTATTGAAATTCCAAGCTCTGGACCCTGCGCATCTTGGAGTCCATGCTGGAACCACAGTTTACCGACTACAATACACATCGAAAGATCTTGATGGAAGCATTGTGCCTGCCACCGGCTTCATCGCCTTGCCTTATGCACCAACCGTGGTTCGAACAGCGACATCGCGAAAACACTGTTTCCAAGACAAAGCTCAATATCGCCTGATCGCCTACGCCCACGGAACCAGCGGTCTCTACCGGGGTTGTGCCCCGTCGAATGGCCCTGTTCTCTATGACTACAACAGTTGGCAGCTGCTGGTCGGGCGAGGCTACGCTGTTGTGGCCACCGACTACGCCGGGCTGGGCAACAGCTATGCAACCCACAAGTACTTCAGCTTTCCCGCGCACGCAAACGATGTATACTATTCTGTCGTTGCGGCACGGAAACTATTTGGCGATGTTCTCTCCAAGAAATGGATGAGCATCGGCCATTCCCAGGGAGGAGGAGCAGTATGGAAGCTTGCCGAGAGCGACTTCGTGAACAACAAGGACGGGCAGCCGATCAATGATTATATTGGCACTGTTGCATTGGCGCCAGCTATTCGCATCGCTGACTTGATTCTAAGCAATGCCAACAGATTTCCCTCTACAGCGTACATACCACACCTCGCTCTCGGCCTGCAGCGGTACATGCCATCATATAATCTCACCATGCTCGGAGCCGGGCTGAGGAGGAGGGTGCCGTTGATGGAGCTGGGTCAGCTTTGTAACAGTGCCATGAAAGGTCTGACGTCCGATTTACCGTATCAGGACGCTATATCGCTCGCGGGTGTTGAGCAAGACAAACGATACTTGCTGGAATGGCAAAACAAAACTGCCCCTGCCTCTGGTGGTCGTTCTACCAGCCCAATACTCCTCATGCAAGGGCTGAGCGACACCGCAGCACTACCTTCTGCGGCAAGGGAGGGGTATAACATTTCTTGTTCTGCGGGTAACGAGGTCGACTTCCGCCAATACCATGGTCTGGAACACTCACCGTTGCTTCCAGCGACAGCACCTGAATGGTTAGCCTGGGCGAACGACCGGTTCACGGGACACGCAACAAATGGCAAATGTTCCGTTGTGACAAGACGCCCTTTCGATCCTTTTCACGTTAAGGTGTTTTGATAGTGAAGGGTTACTATAGACTGAAATTGGGTACAGCAGACCGTAATGCAATTGTTAATAAAGAGGTGTAGACGGAGGCGGCAACAGTGTCACACCTTTGTCTAAGGGACAATAGCACGACCGCCCTAGCTCCGTACGCTCATCCCCCCTCGGTTCTACATCTACCAAAGAGTATTCTAGTCAATTACAGGAGGTAGTCAATTCTAGTAAGGGCGGCGTAGTCAATATAAACCAGGACATAAATCTAGACCAAAGTGTAACCCTGGGCCGGGGCCTCTTCTATTCTTCCAGATACTTAATCAGATGAGGACAGTTTGCTCTCGCTAATCCATTCACTGTTCGAAATGATTAAGAAAGGAGGCTATGTCAAGGCATTTGCCGCCGGTTGCTAGCCAAGGGTAATAGCTTTACAGGAGTGGCTTTTCAGCCTACCGCCCGTTAGCTCCGCAACAGGCGTTTTGGGCACGACATAACTCCTGACCGCAACACGACTTCTGACTACGACACGACTTTCGGCGCAGCCCGAAGTCACAAGCCGCCAATCGCTCCCGTCTGTGGCACACTTTCTTTCCCAGTTTCGAATTTGTTCTAAAGGGTGTGGGCCGTCGCAAGACAAAATGCCCCTGCGGTTCCCACATTTCGCGCGGTAGCACGCATCATTTCCAGTAGACTTCTTGCTAGCAGCCTTAGTAGCTGTTAACACCAAATACAGAACAACATACCATAAGTTTCTGAGGAGTCCACATCAGCAGTCAGGACAATAGTTCATCCGGCTCCAACAACTCACAAGGAAAGATTCATGAGAAAGTGTAGCTTGTTTTGGCTCTCTATTAAGCTGCTCCCTTTGTGACCAGGTCGGTCATTACTTGCTGTTAGTGTCTTTCTGCCATGTGGTCGTCATGTTCTATCCAGCAAAGAAGAGTAACTAGCTAAAAACTGCTTTTGCAAGACATATCCCAACAGTCGATATCGGTCGTGTGGGGATTGGATTTGGAGTGGAGGGCCGGTGGCCAACTCATCTGCGCTCACACCCATTCGGTATGTGCCTAAGCACATATGCCATAGCCGCCAACGCTCCAGATATTGGACTATGTTCTGTTCTCGGCCCAAGCGTGAACGAGAATGCCATCCGTCTTGCACCCTGTTGCACCGTGCTTGAACAATGAATGACTCCCCAAACCGACCATACAGCTGTATGGCGCGCCTTTATCAGCCACGGCCAAAGCCGCAGCCGGGTGACGAGAACACCACCGAGGACTAGATCGTACAATACGCCAGCAAGATCAAGGCACTCAGGAAAAAATGGCCGCCGCGACTTCGAAAACGATACCAGAATGAAGTGGCATGCGTTTTGCAAACAGTGACAGATCTATTGACGACCACTATACACCCATACTATGTCAAACGTTTTTCAGAAAATTGCTACGGGGGAGTTGAAACCTTATTTCCCGTATGACATGCTGCGCAGCGAAAAGGAACAAGCCACTGCTCCGTAGCCTCAGCGTGCAAGCGCCGACCCTTACCAGAGCCGTGGGGTAAGATCCCTTCCACTCGCTCAGCACGCTGGAACTGACATAATCCCCTAGGGAGCCCCGAATTCTAGTGATCCATGGCTCGACGACCGTCTCCATCGGCGTTCTCTGAGAGATGAGGAACAGCCTTTGGCTAAGAAGCGTAGCTTTGACAGCCCGGCCTTTGAGAGGAGCATACCAAAAGGCAAGAGGTGGTCAGAAAAATGCGACGGCTGCCTTCGGGGCCAACAGAAAAAAGAGAACTCCGCGATCAGTCCTCCCGAGGCATCTGTACCGCAGCTTTCAGAGTACAAGGCGGCCACTCGCAACGACCACAGCACCGAACGAGGAAAGGTCGCGTTCCAGATCATCGATGCCGACAACCAACTCGTAGCAGTGCTCGAGCAAGCTGTCCCATGGGGCAACAAACGTGTTGACGCCATCTTCATCACTGATTAAGCCGACCGCTAAATTCCCTCCAACGCTACAATGGACGCTTACTATCACATTGAACCACAAAAGGACTGGACTGGCATGACTCGATATCATAGTCTCGTTTGTAAGTCTGAATCTTGCTACGGTGTTGTTGCAGTATTTTGTGCTCCGTTGACAGACTTGTATTATCGCAGTGAACAGTGAGAAGTATCAACGTTGTGAATTTGTCTTTGTGGCCAATGATTATTATATAGCGCGATGTAAACTAGGTGAAGTTCTGAATGCGCAAGTTGGACCATGCAATGTCTGGGTTGCTCAAATCCTCGAAATCTGGGCTCTGGACAAGCGCCACGTTTATGCACGCGTTTGCTTTATGTACTCCCCCGATGAGCTGCCCACAGAACGGCGGCCGCACCATAGCAAAAACGAACGTATTGCCTCAAGTCACAGTATGTCAGCTGCAATAGCAAGAGGCCGTTGCGCTAACTTATACAGTGGATATCATCAATGTTTTGAGCATAGTCCGCCACGCTGAGGTCAGCCAATGGATCAAGGCGGACGATGGCGCAATATTGGATGCGTTGTATTGGCGCCAAACGTTCGACTATCACACATCACAGCTGTCTGTACGTACAAGCTACAAATGTACGAAGAAGACACGAGGAAGACTCTTCACTAACCGGCCTAGACCATCGATCTCGTTTGTAGATGCCAAACCCCCGCCAATCCGTTTCTACAACTTTAATAGCCACAACTGGTGCTCTGTTAAGTTCTACAGATATATTCCGCGTCCCTGGTTACTATCTCACATTTATGGAATGTTTCATACGGATCCAGCGTCATGAATCAGAACGAAATGTTTCATTGAGATAGGATAGGAAGTTTTGAAGAAGCGCGAAGTGACACTGTGCACACAGGCTCATTTTAACATCATACAGAAGCCGCTCGCTTTCCTCGATGGGAGAGTTCTATTATTATATGCTTAGAGAGATTTGTGTTTTTAGCAATAGCTTTAGTTACATCCCGTAAAGGCTCTACTCAATATTCTTAGATACAGGTCAATGCCGATAGCAATCAGTTAAAAAGAGTACTACCCTCAGTAATTTATTACAAAGTCTGGCGAGGTGCATGCAGCGCTACTTTATCACCTAAGTACCAGTAAGAAACATTGTTTTATATTTGCGTAAATGGTCGCTCACGCGCAAATATGGTGTTCTCAGGCCATGTTTACTTTCCGAGCGTACCCATTTCATCTCGCAACAGCTGTGATTCCTTCTCATACGCATTGCCCCCCACATCCAGCTCCTGCATGGACTGTAGAGCAATTCCTGCTCCTGCAAAAGTCCCTATGTGCAGAGCCTGCATCACAGTTCTCTTTGGTGACGCCGCATTGCCGGCTGCGAAGCACCCTAGCACGTTAAAGGTGGCCTCTCACTGTGGCTCAAGGAGCACCCCATACACTATTATTCAACATCGATGCTGATGCTCGTACTCTATCGTTGTCCATGGCTGATACCCTAGCGCCGGCAGCGGCGAGCTCTGCGTATACATTCTCGTGTCCAAAGCGCCGGGCAACGTGGAGCGCAGACCAGCCGTGAAACCCTTGGATGTTCACATCTGCACCACTTGAAACCAGCTGCCGAACGAGTAACAGGCGCCCATACCGCGCTGCTAGCATCAGCGAACTCCATCCGTTGTTGCTTATTGCATCAGCTGAGACGCCAGAGCGCAGGAGAACTTGTATGCAGGATGAACAATCTCGCCGCGCGGCCCAATGAAGAGCCGTTTCGCCCTCACTATTTACCGCCGCAATAGGAGCGTGTAGGAGTGCCAGAGCCAATATCTCATCGTGAAAACAAAGTTTCACAGCATGATGGACATAAAGATGCTTCCCAGCCGATTCCTGTAGCTCTGAAGCCAGGCGCAAAAGGACCTGACGACTCGCAACTGTTCGGTATAAGCGAGACGTTTGGCGTAACTGGATTAACTGACTCTTGTCAAGATTCTAAATCTCATTAGCGGTCAGTTGCGTTGGGAGTACGCTCACAAGCTCTGGGCACCTTACGGTCGTAATCTCATCTAATATTTCGACAGGAAGCGTCAAAAGGGACGGTCCTCTGTTCTGGCGTAATAACTCGCCGCCACCCGTCGTATTGGACGACTGGTTTGGGGAAACACCGCGTTCCTGGTACATTTGTAGGTATTCAGAGAATAAATATTGTCATGTACGTGTATATCCACTTTGAATCTGTCAATTTGGAAGGCGGTAGCAGAGGGCGTCTTATAGTACAAACCTTAGGAGTTCGGCCAGCGGGCCACTTGGCCTTCCAGGTCCGCGGCATGTGTAGACTAATAATGATACTGATAACCTAAGGGACCGTGAGCAGAGGTATAATTTCAGCATTCTGTCGTTGACCCCGCATGTGCCACTGGCTCTGTCTCTGCATTCTTCCTTCTTCATCAAGATCGACAAGCAGCATTCTGAAATGTGATGCCTGGTCAAGTGCAGAACGTAACGGACAATTTGCCACGGTACGGCGCCTTGCGGTACAAACGGGGATACAAACGCTTCGGTTTCGTGTACATCCCGCTTTGCCATACTAGTGGCTCAACGGAGGTACAGCTGTAACTACAGTGAAACTCGCCGTGGCATCGGGTCAAATCTCTTCTTTCCCCATTATGACTGACATTGCAGATGTTGCTAGTGGATGCTAAAAATAATGGTTTATGCACCACGCTGGTTGGCAGATCTACTGCTCGATGGCGGTCGAGCGAAAGTCGCGTGAGGGTTGCTGGTCTTACCCTGATTCGACAAGCGACATCCCCGTTCTTTAAGTGCAGAAGACTCCTAGATTTCTTGGTAACACCGCAGATTGGAAGCTTGTCCCCAAATTACAACATTGTTTGAGCCCAAACGACTGGAGCCGTATTCCGTACGATAGTAGATGGACAGGTTTGGGTACCTAAATGCAATCGCTCAAGTGGCCATTTAGGTACCAAATACGATGCCCTGGCTCGGGTTCACCGCCAGGAACTCTGTGTACACAAGACCTCCGCATGCATTGTGTTGACGTTTTCTAACACGGGCTCCCAAATACAAGACCACTGTGCTTACATGAAAAGATGGATCCCCACAAACTTAACCTACCCTGAGTGCCGCCGGATTGGGCTACATTGCTTGGTGGAGATTGTGTGGACCAAATCCCGAGGCATTTGACCAGCAAACCTTACGATTTTACCCGAATCTTTCGGACGCTCGGATTTTAGCGCCAGGCTGAGTTAGATAAACACGGTTAATCCTGATATGGATTCTATTGACGCTGCTTGGTGGTTACGTCACGGGACGTTCTGAGGTGCGGATCAACGCGGCGCTTGCTTCAAAACGACCGTGCATTTACGGCAACGCAGACCAATCATCGTATGATCCGAGTCTGCGTTCCATGCCGCGGAAGCGCACCACAGACCGCGTCCCGGAGGCAATATTGATAACCTAAGTCATAGTACGAGTAGCTCCACCGCCGTAGTAACGAAGTGAGTGCTCTATGCAAGGCCAAAGTATATTCTAGACCATACTTTGGGCACAGCTTGGACTGCGCTTGCATTGACGCTTGTTCAGGTATGGGTTGAGTGTCTGATATGTGTGCACAACGCGGAATCCCGTTACCCACCTGGTCCATGTTTCCAGAACTGGTGACCGACGGTTGTGTTTCGTTGACTGGAACAATGGTAGGTGCGCGGCAGGCTCCGGCAAACGGCAGCTTATCTCAGTTGCCGAACCCGACGCGGCGTTCCATCAACTGTGAATAATTATGGACAATAATCCTCTGATCTAGTGATAAAGTGGTTATGCGTCGTTCCTGTTGTACAATTTCTGCTAAAGCCTGATACAGCACATACTGCTACGGCATAGTACAATAGCACCGATCGGAGTAGCGTACTATAACATAGGCCTCTGCTACGAAGAAGCTTTCCAGAAAACAGCCCAAGACCAACGACTGTCTTCTTTAACAGAAAAAGAGCGATGAAAGCCTGCAAGAAGCGCGTGGCTGGAGGAGATAGTCCGCTCAAGAGCTGTGCTGAGACGGACAGCTGCGCAGTTGATGGCGAGGAGCTCAGTCCAGATGAGGGACTTAGGATATTGCGCCGAGCAGATAGGTGGTACGATCACAGATTTGAGGCAGCGCGTTTATTTCAGACTCGATTCCTGCTAACACGAAACCAGCTTACTGCCAGTCATGGTTTTATCTTACTTCTTTCAGTTCCTGGACAAAATGGCCCTGAGCTCCACAGCGGTCATGGGAATGCCTGAAGAATTGCTCCTCAGCGATTCAGAATACTCATTGTCCAATGGCATATATTATGTCGGCTACTTGGTTGCCTCCTATCCCGGGGCTGTACTCATGGTGCGATGGAAGGTTGGGAAATTTATTTGCGCCTCCATGTAAGCAAAGTCGACAACAGTTTTCATTCCTGCGTTTTTTGAATATTCTTCACGAACTAAAGGTGTAGTAAAGGTTTGTCTGGGGAGCGATTGTCATGTCGACGGCCGCTTGTTTCAACGCCTCGGGCTTGTTGATAGCCCGCTTCTTCCTCAGTGTCACCGAATCATCTCTTGCCCCAGGTCTTACTATCATGGTATCCATGTGGTATAAGCGCTCTGAGCAGCCACTGCCTCATGTGGCATGGTTCATTGGTAATGTTGTAGGCGGTCTAGTCGGTGGTCTCCTCGCATATGCTATTGGCCGTGCACAGGCAATCCCGCCATGGCAAGTAAGTTATCTTGCAAAGCCGATCGCGCTACTGTCATATCAAGTTAATTAGGCAGTCTTTGTTATATTTGGCGCTGCAACAGTGGCATGGTCCGTTGGGCTTTCGGCTCTATTACCTGACACGCCCTCGAATGCTTGGTTTCTCTCCGAGCTGGACCTGAAGAAGGCCATTGTCCGAGTGAGGGACGACACGACAGGCACTAAAAACGACGAATTCAAGTGAAAACAATGTGTTGAGGCATTTTCCGACGCGGAAACCTGGTTCCTGATCGCGGTCCAACTGACGTTTAGTATTCCGAACGGTGGATTGGCAAGTATTCGTCATATAATCCCGTGTGATAGAAGCCGTCGTACTAACGCGCAATAGTTCGGGTCAATCATAATTGCCGGGTTCGGCTTCAGCTCCCTGCAGGCATTGCTTCTGGGTTCTGTTGTTTATCTTGTTCAGCTAATTTTGGTACTAATGGCCACGTTGGGCAGTTCGTATGGGCCCAACACTCGTACTTACTGGATGGCGGGCATCTAGATCATTGCACTTACGGGAGCTATTGTTGTACAACGACTACCAGAAAACAGTAAACGGGGCCGCTTTTCGGGGTTTTGTCTACCTGGCGCCGGCGCTGCCAATTTGCCATTGCTGATGTCCATGATGTCAAGCAACTATATCGGATTCACCAAGATACCAACGGCCAATGCGTTGGTATGATCAGGTTTTGATCCCGTATTTCCGGTCAACATGGGCTAATCCCTTGGCTAAACGATAGGTATTTATTGCCTATTGTGTAGGCAACATTTTGGACCGCATCTTTTCACCGCCACAGAGGCATCAGCTTATGTGTCTGGATTTGACGCCATGATGATCTGCTTTGGCGCAGGAATTATATCATGCCTCTCATTCCGCGTGTACCGTATATATACCAACCGCAGCAGAGTACAAATTGTTGATTCAATGCGACTTAGTTCGACTGATGACGGGCAGACAAGCGCGATGCCAGGTGCAACGGATCAAACTGACAAAGAACTCCTCCAGTTCAACTATGTGTACTAATGTTAGATTAAGTTGATAGGGATGCGAAGTTTGGTAGGATAGCATAGTGAAGCTCAATATTACTTCATGGGAGTGGCTGTGGAGAGCATTGAGATTTTACGTATATCTCTAACTGTTAAATATCAGGCACTCTTGTGAACAATGTAGAGGTGAAAGTATGTGACTTTAAGAGCGAACATGGCTATACGAACCACTTCAGCCATGCAAAAAGTTGTTGTCGGCTGAACTTTGCTGCTTGACGGCGCCGAATTCAGGAAGTTAATTACTAAATGGCAGACACAGGGACAGAAAACTTTTGCGGAAAAGACCGTGGAGAGAACGACTCTTTCTGTGGTTCTACAATGGATATAGGTCCGAGGGCGATCCATACTAGATATGAGACTGTACCTTGTATGCAACGAGCAATGTTATTGTTGGGTGCTCAGATATGTATTTGAAATAGTTATTTTCTTTCCCTAGTGTAGATTGATTGAGAGCTATAATGCGATAACTCCCCATAAAGGACTGACATGCGAAGCGACCCACGTGGGTTTGCTTACGCATAATGTCTGAAGCTCGCCTCAGGCTTCGGGCGATACAAAGAGTTATCGGTTCTTTCTTACTGATAAATTAACAGTGAGCCACGTTCATCCGTAATTTTGCGGAGGATCGTTTCCAGAATCTCAACGAGAATGTCGGCTACAGAAGCATCAGTTAGTGCCCTGAGCATGACAGCAGTACAGCGGTGCGGTATACGTCTTACCGTGCCGCTCTTCGAACACAAGCATTGGCCTCAATCGAATCGTGCACTCGCCGCAAGCTCCTATGTTCAGGCCATGGGATCTGGCCAACTTGACGACGTCGTCTCGGCGAGGGCTGTCCCACGCAATGAAGGTACCACAATGCTTGCCGCGCAGACTATACATTCCCGGGGGAACCTCGCCGTCAATTTTTCCAATTTGTTGAACAAATACTTACCCACCTCATAGGTTCGTTCCACCAAGTTGAACTTAATTATCTCGTCGTAGATTCCACAAAATAGCATGGCTCGCACTGGGTCGCCCATCCAAGTGCTAAACTGACGGTATGGCTGAGCTGGGCGCAGTGCAGTGTTGCCATAGTAGAAACCAGCGGCTTGGGCCTTCTTGGAGAATGTCACAATGTCAGGGGGAGAATCCAGATCCCAGTGCTCATGTGCCCAGAACTTTCCAGTGGCGCCAACACCGGTCTGAACCTCGTCGACAATCAGAAGAACTTGATGTCTTTTGGTAATATCCCGGAGGCGCTGGAAAAACTGAGGAGATGCATGCCGGTCTCCGCCTTCTGACTGGATAGGCTCAACAATCACGGCAGCGACGGACTGATGCCATGAAGCGATGAGGCGGTCCGTCTCCTGTAGGCATCGTGCCTCTTCAGACGCGTTCTCAGCAGTATGATCCTCCAGTGGGTATTTCAGTTGCGGGAACGGTGCGACCGGCCAGTCAAATGCCGGAATGTCAAGTTTATGGATAGGCTTGCTGCGTGTCGTAGAGAGCGTACCGAACAGGCGACCATGGAAACCATGACTGAAAGACAAGATGGAATAGTTGGGAGAACCTGGAGCCCGGTTTTTCATGACAGAAGTAAGCTCGTCGTGGGTGAAATCAGCGCCATTGCGTTCTTGAGACCGTCGCCAGATGAAAGCGGCCTTATAAGCCAACTCGTTGGCGTCGGAGCCAGTTGCGGTAGTATAGATTTGATGCAACCCCTTGGGGGCTGCCCGGAGGAGACCATTCTCTAAAATATTGGCCCAGGCGCAAGGCGGAAAATAACCCAAAGCAGGACGATTGATGAGCGCGTACCTCATCTCTGGGGTGCTAGCTAGTTGGAGCAGGTTCTGGTTGTTGTATCCGAGGGGGACGGAAGCAACCTGGGAGAAACTTTCATGTGATGTATCAGTCAACAACTGAAAGAGACAGATTGTACAAGGGAACTAACACATCGAGCAACGTGTTGCCGTCATGATCAACTAGACTTCAATGAACGTCAGCCAGTTTCCCCACCGGCGAGGCGACCTTATATAGGGAGCACTGTCATACAAATTTCCGTTGCTTTCTTTGTAGTTGACGACCAACTCAGCTCCTGCCGTATCAAATATCCTGTCCAGTTCCAGAAACGCCGACTGCGATCGTGGTCCGGGAACGCTGGTAAGCATCTGAGGCCTTGGCGGTTCTTGTTGAAACCCGGAACGAACGGAGCCGGTGTGAGGATGCCCAGCTGCACTCTCTACCGGGCTTGCAGGTGTCTGCATACTGAATTAGTGTTTTTTATGTGTAAATTAAATGATGTACAGTGCTGTGGCTGTATTTTGCTTTACCGTCACAAGGATTTGTTCATGCAGCGCGCATCTTATATCACACTGCGAAAGCTAGACTCCATCCTTAGCTATATATGTGGGTGTAGGAGGGCGCGTTTGGTGTGTGGGGCACGCGATGTGCTTTTGGAGCTGGGTTGAAACCGAGGTTGAGGAGTAGCTCACGACATCGTGAAAGGATGAGTCGCTCCAGGCGTGGCGGTCTTAGAGGCGATATTGACGTGAGTATTCGGGGTGGAGACCGGAGAGGAGCGCCCGCGCACTCGGTCTGTCTAGACACTTCCGCTAGGCTTGATCTGCATTAGGGCCCGAAAACGAAACTAAAAAGTGAAGTGGAGCCGTCCAGATCTGCGTCTCTTCCGCGGAACGGAAAGTAGTCCAGTAGAAACGTAATCCGGCATTTAATATTCGCAAATAAGATTAATTGATTGATTAATTCTTTAACGTCTATAAGGTTAAAGCTCTAAGGAAAGCAAAAAGACGTACTAGCTACGCTTAACAGAGGAAAAAGCTAATAGCCTAGTAAGCGTAACAGAGCGCACAAGGAGGCGACCCTATGCTTTCCTAGGGGCTTCTAAATCTAACTTTATAACCTTATTCCTCCTCCTTTAATAATCGTTTTATACTAACTAATATAGAACTACTTCTAATTAATTAACTAGATTATTTATAAAAGAGGGCTTTTATTAATAAAAAATACTTATACTAAAGATTAATTATATTATATTATAATATATATTAATATATATTTCTTTATAATAAATAAAATAATAAAATAAAAAGATATAACTTAATAAATTATAACCTAAAATAAATAAAGACTATTTAAGGTTTAAAGAAATATAAAATTAGAGTTTTATTAATAAATAATTATTAATAACTTTTTTTATTTTTTAAAAGATTTATTTAGAATAATATTAAAAAGGCCTTTTATAAGGTATTTTATTTATTATATTTATAATATTAATTTTAATATTAATTTTTTAATATAATAAAAAAATAAATTTTTAATTAGATTTTATTTTTATTTTTAAATATTAAGATTTTATATAATTAAAAATAATTATAATTTTAGTTTATTTAAAAACCTATCTTATATTATATTATAATATATAAAAAAATATTAAAAGTATAATTTAAAGTAAGTCTTTAAATAGCAACTCTTTCCTGTGAGAAACTCGTAGACTCTCATAGGTGCCGCCGCCCCGTAGCGAAATGCCGGGGTATGCGGCCAGAGTCAGGCCGCAAGCGCCGGCCCAAGTAGCTGTAGCTGAAGAGGGAAGCGAGAGGATGCCGTACAGCCGAACGGCAACTGCGAAGATTTGTGCAATTGCAAAACCGACGTCACACTCATCCGGAAACATCACGACCATTTTCAACTTGCCTCAACCCTTGATTGGTATTATGGCAGCGTCTGGTGCAGCCATCCACCGGAGGATTCAAACCGATGCTATAGCCGCGGCCTTTCTGGCCACGCCGGTAGTGAGGGTTTCCAGAGTTGCATCCAATACCCTAAATCTCCTGACATTGACTCTGACAATTCGTCGCATGGGTGGCGATATCATACATATCTTAGGCAGTCTAGCAATTGAACGTTCGTTCTCTCCCGCGAGGCAGTATTTCTAACCAATTCTAACTGAATAGTAAGACAGAAAACGATGGCAGAGTAATCGATGCAGGTATATATATTTAGCAGCTGCAGCTAATAAAATACGGTTTTGTAAAAAGCTGACTTCCCACTCAATAAGCAGCAATTCGACAACGGTGGAAACCTACATCAGCCGCGTAACACCATCCTGTCTGCCGAAGAGACCGTCGAACTTACCAGCATGAAAAAGAGAATTGAGTATAAATATTTCCAGGGTTAATATTCAATGAGTTCTGGTCAGTCTCCAAGCCGTGCTGAGGGGTATTGTGGATGTTTTTTTTTTCGCTTCAGGCCAGGGAGATTCTATGGCAGTCCCCCGACTACGCCTCATTCAATAGGCTCATTCACCGTCATAAGTTTGAGCAGATTTTACGGAGAATCAGTTGTGTGTGAATTTGGACTGGCGACGAGTCATCATCCGGCTAATGACTCTTGCGCTGCCGGCTGGTTGTTAGGCTGCGTTTGTAGCTGGAGAGCCTCCGCTGGGAGTTTGGCAGCAAAAAACTGGTTAGTGTTTTGTGCACGGGCGCTAACCTCTTGTAAATCATCACAGCAATGTGACTTGCGATTCCATGCAGTGCACTGGCCTACTACAGTTGCACCAAGGGCCTTTGACAAATACCGAAAACACCGTCTTTAATCCATGCACATTCGTCACGCGCCTAACACACCTGAGGAACATCACGGAAAGAAATGGAGGCTCAAATCTAAATAGATGGTGAAGCTAAAAAAATTAGTGTCAAGTCTACATAGAATTTGAGTAAAAGCTAGAAAGTTTTGAAGCAAGTTAAGAAAAAGATATTATACACTTGAACCAAACCATAGGCTTAATAAGTTCTCTAGTCATGTGATGTCTGTGGACCAAGAGGAGGAGGGCGTTCAGGCATAGCAGCTAGCAACCACCAAACGCAACACAGGCCTTAACGGAACAAAATCGGGTTGGATTGATTCAACAATTATTTGGTCGAATAGCTTTCAAGTTTGGCCCTGTTGACTGGACCAGACTGCCAGCCGCTGAAAAATAATTATCAATTGCTGGCAGAACATTCTGGCATCTACCAGTGGTGATGGATGTGACCATTCTTTCCACCTGCTGTGGCGACATTCGTGCGCCGCGAGAAGCGAGAAGCTTGAGTCCGTCCACGACGAGCTGAAAGTTGCCTTGGGTTTCAAGTGCGTTATTGGCCTGCTGAATGGATGCGAGCCTATTCTGTCTCGGACCGTTGAGGAACATGCGGTCCAAGACTGCCTTGTGTGTCAGTTCGTCATTCTCAGCTGACAATGCCCTGGATGCTGCCGCCTGAAGCTGACTTCTGGGCAAGGATGTTGCTGTAGACAGGAATTGGGACACAATTCCAGTGTCTCTTTGCCATGACTGTTGGGCGTTATCAATGGCGTTAGTGGAGGGCGGTCGGCCACCGGTGCTGCCACCAGCCCTACCACCGTAATCACTGTTACCACCAGTCAGGTCCGAAAATCCGGGGAATAATCCAGATAAAGAGCTGTCGAAGAAAGGATTGGCCGCGTTGCTGCCGGCAGAAAAGATAGTGGCGATTGCGAAGACTTTCAGCGAATGCATATCATATGGACAATCTTAATAAGGCGACAAGAGAGGTTGTGGCTCGTTCCGGGGGATCTGGCTTAGTAGCGTTGAGCAAATGCTGGGTAGAATGGCCTCAAATCAGAAGGGGATGAACGCTCTGTATATAGGCGAATTAAATAAGGTATGTTGATGTGTGCATAAGCAAATAATCAAGCTCCATAGAAGTGGAATGATGAGCATAGACTTCCTGTGTGGAGACTCCGGACATAAACATCAGAGAACCTTTATCCTGCGAAATCTTGGCGACGGTCTCTTGAAACGTTTTCTCGCAACCTCGTCAATAGGTCGCCGCTGTGGATATTTGCGTGCATGCTCAGACAGGGCGTACGTAACATTGGATGCTAAAGGAACCAGGCTTCCTCGCATCATCTCGCATCCTAGCGTTCCTACATCTAATATCGTCATTTCTGCCAAGTCGTTCCCTGGGCACATGATGGGCGTTATGCATGGGTTCATAGATTATGTGCTAGTAAAACAATATTCTGATGTTTCGTGTGACCAGGCAGTGACACGTTTCAGTAGAGCGAGTCAGTTGATTTTGAAACAAGCTGGAAAATGTCCGCGCTGCTCTATTTAAATTTGACCTCCCACACAATACGTGTTCGAATATGAAACAGATGATTGGGACGCACTGCTAGGGGTTTATGCGGGCCCTCGATTTAAACCGCTAGGATGGAAGGCTGAATTCAATCCAATTAAAGCCAATAACAATAGAAAGTCCATTTCTTGTCTGGGTGGGGAAATAGTCGTGGCTTGGTCAAGAGGCTAACCTTTAAGGTATGATTAGGGTTGAAATTGACATCTACAACTCGAATGCGACCAATGCGAGTAGCTTTTATGTCTGTATCTATACTGACTTAGCGCGGGGATAGAAAAAGGTTTGGCTGGAGTGGGGCATTCCATGTAACGGGGCGACGGTCAATTAAGGGAGGGCTACCCTAGCGGTATTGATCTGGGAGAGCATAAGTGAAGAAGTGGAGCCAAATGGTTATGCGCGGCGAAAGTTGTACTATGAAAAGTGATGTCGCGCCTGTTTTGGAAGTTCTGGACCGAACGAGACTGTAGGTATGAGAAGCAACATGCGAATGCAACTCTTAACAACAGTGTATTATTAATATTAGTCATATCTAATGTATCATTCTGTGCCTTATCAGAGCTTTCTGTTCGAGTTACAGGAGGCGAGTCAAGAACCCGATACACATTGGGATCGGACCAAATCGATTAGAAGGCGCGGCTTCGGTATTTTGTGGGGCCGCGGCAACAACGGGCCTATTTGTGCTGAATACGTGATCCTTCCGAGAGGCTCCCGCGGAAGTTACACAAGACGGTCACGCCATGTGATGGCTTTTGCATGACTAGTGTCATTTCGGCAACATCGGGAGTATCAGGCAGGTTGTTAATGCGAATGCGACGCCACCGGCTCTTCCCCTCTTCGCCTGCTCCAAAGGCTGATCAATTATTGACTGTCACGCAAACCACAAGATAGTCCAACCACACCCATAAACTGAACCACCGTGACCAATCAATACTTCGACCATGCGGGAAACCGGGGTCCTCGTCCTTGTTTTCTTGCAATCCTTGCCTATTTTGGTTAATTTCTAGCGTGGGCAACTTGCATCGGCATATGGCTGCCATAATGCAAGGCTCTATCTTGCAAGGGCGTTAATCTTCGCTGCTGGCCTTTGGCACAATTGGAACACCGGTCTGAAGCTCTATCGTCAGATAAACGAAGAAGTTGAGCTAACCACCTCCACATGGTGCCAGCGAGCCGGTTCATTGCTACAGACTCTGTGAGATTGCTTGACGTAGAAAACTTGGATTTTCTCGGTCTAGACAACTAATTGGGCCGGTTGACTTGTTTAGCTAGTGCTGTGACCTTTCGCGGGAAGGGATACAGTCTTCTCCGACGGGGTCCCAGCACTAACTAAACAAGGTTATCAGCACAACGAACTTCAAAGAAGCCTTGGCTTTTTCCATTAGCTTTCCTTCTCTCTTCACCATGCTTAACCATTTCAGAACTAGAGCTTGATCTTATTCCTTGAGCGCTAAAGTCGGTGAGCTCCCAGGCGGAGTGGAAGCCTTGCATGCCCTATTTTGGCAATGGCCGCGAAGCCAGCGTGCACAATATGGCCCCAGCTTACTGTACAGTCTTTATCGAAGCGGGGGCTGTTTTGGATTGGTCACTGACACGATAGAACAAACGAGGGCGGACGATCGCTCAGGGGCGTCGCATTGACCCGGAATGCATGGGAGCCCCACGCACCCAAGGAGCTTTGACAGTAAATTTAGATCCGAGAGGAACGTCGCAATTCATTAGCTTGTCCGTAATGCTGGCTGTAGGTTTTATTATTCGTTGAGGACAAACCTCGGGCTGAACCGAGCGACTTGGAAGCGCAGCTCCGACTTTTTTCACTGGCCGCTCTTTAACAACGTCTTCCGTTGCGTCAAAGTACAAGCATATCTTTCGACAATTCAATTACAGATTCAATCACCTCCAAGCCCGGAAAGCAGGTATTCTTCAGGCGTGTCGTCGCTCCCGCCAATGAATATTCACCATAGAAGAAGTACGGTAGCATGTGCAGCGTGTCAAGCGCGGAAAGTTCGATGTACAGTTGGGCAATCTGGTTCGCCATGCGCGAACTGTGAGAAGTCTGGCATTGAGTGCGAACCTACTACCCGGAAAAGACGATTGTATGAATTTGTCGTGCTCACGTGCTCTGAAAAATTGCTGATTTAGCAAGAAATCCCGATGAGCTGCCGCGAGAAAGCGCCGCATTTGCCCTTGCACGTGGCGTGCTTCCAATTTCACAAAAGAGTCTGCTCGAGCCGTCACGACTCGGTTTCAATGCTTCGGAACACGCGATCACGGCGACCGAAGCGTTCAGAGCAAGAGGACAAAGCCAAGACATTCCGGACAGCACCAATCAAAGCAATTACAAGGCGAGCGCGCAGGGTGAGGGCTACTTCGATTCCAGCCCTCTGTTCAATCCTCAGAGTGGCAACGTCAAGCACGCGTTACATTTTACTAACAATGATACAGGATATTGCAACATAAACCTCACGACTGTAGTAGGGCCCACTACTGCAGCTACTGCTTACACACATGACACGTCCAGTGGTACGAATGATGACAATCCCATCTATCTCGGTATGTTGTACACGCTCTTCGTTTTGAAAAGTGACGTGAATACCAGTCACAAATCTTGAAACAAATAATTGTGACTCATCATTACGTCAGGCGATGAAAGAGGCCCGCGATGCTTTATAATGAACATATGTGGCCGTCAGCAATCCGCAGCAGCTCGCCATGTCCTCAACAAGGTCGCGCTGCCTTCCGAACTTCCTTCAGAGGCAGTAGAATACCTGGACAGTAAAGGAGTATTCCGTCTTCCGTCTTTGGAAACCCAAAAAATGCTCATTCAAAGCTTTTTCAATTCTGTTTATCCGTTTACACCTGCAATTGACATTGACAGCTTCGTTGAGCAGTACTCCAGCGGCAATGCCAGTCTACTAGTTTTGTACAGTATCTTCGTTGCAGGCTCTATAGTATGTTTATGACCGATACCGCTAAGCACAAATCTATACTGACAGACTCCCAGTATGTCGATGAAACTCTTCTCGAGGAACAGGCTGGCCTTTCAAAGATAGACTTTAAGAACAGGATGTATCAAAAGGCTAAGGTAATTACCCACGATTGACTACTGGCATATCTAACTTTTCTTCAGGCTTTGTACGATATGGAATACGAAAAAGACACAATATCGATTTTGCAGTCCGTGTTTTTGATGGGATACTACTTTGACAATGCCGACAGCCTCACCGGTCCATGGTATTGGAATGGTATTGCTATAAGTATGTCACAAAATATCGGTCTGCATCGTTCAGACTCTACAGACTCATCAGACGGCCTTGACCCCCGACCGATTTGGAAACCCCGTTGGAAGAAGCTGTGGTGGAGCATTTACTGTCGCGAAGTATGGTATGCGCTTGGTTTTGGGCGACCAATGCGAGTATGCGCCGACGATATTACTGCGACAATGCCTGTAGCTTCAGAGTTCGCTTCATACGCACCGCAAGATTGTGACGGGAATTATATACGGCTATTCCCCAAAGAGTTAAAGGAAGTCTATGGCTTATGGATAAGCTTCGTAACTTTGACTTCAGTTCTTGGAAAGATCTTGTGCACGCAGTATGTTTCAAAAGGATGCGCAGTTGATCAAGATCTAGTTCCAGCCATCGACGATGAAATTACTAGATTGTCGCGTGGCCTTCCTTCTGCGGCTGGCAAAAACGAAATGGTGCAGATTCACGTATGTCAACTCAGTTTATACCACGAGTACGTGATTTCGCAACGGCCTCACTGCTTCTCGCATCGGCCACTGACTATCACCAACCTTTAGGGCTGCTATGATAGCTTTGTACCGGCCAAAAGCTCGACGAGAGTTGCGTAATGGCAATGGGGCAAATATGTCTCGATGTTGGCTTACGATGCAAACTGCAGCACTGAATGCTACTCATTTTGCGAATCTACTGATGGCACATACCCATTCATTTGAAGGCAACCCAAATACGTTCACGTAAGTTGCGGAGACGTCCTATTGTGCTCACCTCAACGACTACTCACACAGTCTAGTATCATCGCGCTTGCGCTCCCAATGCAAACTCACCTATTGCTTATGAGAGCTTCAAAGCTTTTTGTTACGCAAACGGCTGAGCATAATCTGCATCTCTGCATGATTGCACTGAGCTACTTCGGGGGAACTCATGCCTCAGCCCGAGTTATCTGTAAACTGTTTGAAGCTGCTCTCAACACGATCAAGCATGGTGTTGAACTTGGGAGCTTGACGGCTGCTGAGGCGCAGTGGAAGGACCAAATATCGGCGGTTGATCAACAGTGTGCACAAGCATATGGCTATCAACGTGATGGCGCGCCCATCTCTCCAGGGCTGCTTGCATATCTGGATGACTTTATGGGCGGCTCAAATATGCATAGTCTGTAAAGTAGTGGCAGGGCATTGGAGTTGCTATTAGCCAACACAACTGTAACGACAATCACAGCAGCTTCGGTGCGCACACTCAAAGCTACACATCGAAATGTAGAGGTTGGCTGGCGTGCTGTGCTGTGCAGCTATATTTCCCCCATCGTTGTTCATTGTGATGTAGGTGCCAGGTTGCAGAGTATGAATGTGTCCATGGGTCATTTCGCCGTTACTCGAGGCGCTTCACAAATACTTATTAGGCTTCCTCTAGACCTATTACGCTCATGAAGTTTTTAGGCATAGACTCCAGAACAATTATGTTAATTTAGAATAGTACTATACGCTGGCAGTGATTTGACTTAAAGTGAGAAGGTTAAAACGGAGGAAGATGGATGTCAACGTTGTGATAGTTGCTAGGGCGGATTTCCGCCTCATGCTGGCCAAAAAGGAGAACATGAAGCATGAGCCCCAGCCGCACACTGGCCTTCCCTGCGCTGCCTCGGACTACCAGTGCCAGACACGTCACCACGTTTTTTACATCAACGTATCAGACAGCTTAGAATGAGGGTAAATACGACGATGATTTCCAATAAATCTCGTTCTTCGTTAATTCTAGCGTGCGATGCTCTGAGCCTAGCGACCCTTTCCAACCATGCAAAGGTACAATGCCCAAACCTCACGATTCCTTTTTGTGGACCCTATAATTCGTACCAGCCTGCACGACGGCATCTGCCTCTTGAATCATAGCAACAGCAGCAGCTCCGGGGCCGAAGATGAACGCGATCGATAAAGTCTGCACAAGCCCAAGACGCGGGCCTGCGAAATTCGATAGCTGGTTCGTCGCTTCCCTTTTCATGCTCCACGCCCAAAGTAGAATTGCTGCGGTTGAAATGATCTCGTTTGCAGTCATGAAGGCGGATATCCCGAGCGGTATTGTATTTTTCTTGGTCCAAAACCCTTGCCAAAGCGACTTGACTGGCCACAACGAGCTGAGGGCAAACGACGAGACCCATTTGGCTGGTAAGAGCTGAGGGATCAGCTGTGCCGGTATGACGGCTAAACCGGTCAATATATGTGGCACTGCAGCGGACCAGAATGCGACGAAATATATCGCTTTCATGTTTTTCGTACCAGCCTCTATTTTGAGGCACTTTTGTACACGGTTCGTCGAACACAATGTGTTGTGGATTGCCACCAGGAGTAAAGGGTGGAAGAGCCGGATAAGAATCCAAGTTTGACGCGAGAACAAGATGTCATCAGGCCTAATTTTTCCAATGACCATGGGGAGAGCTGGAATTATAGCCGAAAGCATAAACGACCAAGGCAACATTATCTGGTCCAGCATAGGCACACTTGGCCGTACTCGCGTCCCGTTTGTTTGGACTCGGTGCAGTGCTGTGGCGCACCACAATGGAAGACCCACGCTAACACCAGCAAACTCCATCGCCAATCCCCACAGCACGTATGTGTATTTGCGCCAGCTCTTGGCCACTGGCCACGTCCGGTGAGATTCCAGCAATATTAGCAACCAAGATGCCATCCAAAGTCCGAAGAAATGAGAGCCTTGGATGAAGAGACTCAGGTTGCGGGCATCGAGGATTGTCGAGAACACGCTCACCATTATGGAGAGGTCCAGGTCAACCAGGCCAAGTCCAGTCCATCGCGTGCGAAGCGGCGTCGTGCTTCCCGGCAGCACTGGTTGCGAAGAGGTAATATTGTCCTGCAGCATCGGTATCATGCCATTACAGAAACCAAGAATGTGAAGCAGCACGACTGCCGTAAAAGAAAGGAGCGCCAGGGCAACTTGAATTCCTGAGAAAGTCTGCGCCATGTTGAGTTGAATAATCGTCGGCTTAATGCAAAGCCTGGTTTTGCACACCAGCGTTAATACCATTCTTACATGCGATCCAGCAAATCTCTCATTCATAAAGCTCCTTCGAACCCTCCGCAGGAGATCACATGTTGGCGGTAGAGGCTCCGCTGTTGACGGCCCACAATGTGCCGATTCTCAGGCCGAGCGCCCTCGGTCTGCTGTAACCTAACGTCAGGCTCTTGGGGTGAGAATGCTGTTTGGAAAATACCGATATACAGGTTTACAGTCGCTCCAGCTGTACGTATTCTGCGGATCTCCTCTCATACCTATAATTTTATCCTGCTAAGGACTACAATATGGCCACGAAATCGTTCCGCCCAGTACAAATTTCGCCGTGGATGAGCCTTCCACTCAGCGTATTCATGATCATCGTCGCCCTCATAACATTCACCGGCTTGCCATTCGGAGATGGAGCCGACTGGCCCGTGTTGACAACATTGCGAGACAATAGAGTGAGCTCATTGAGACCGTGACGATGGTTTGCAGCGCTGACATCCAAAGTCTACATTACATATCCTGAATCATCGAGCCGAGCAGACACCAGCATGGCTCTATCGCGGCGCGAAGGGCTTGACATCAATTCTATGGAGCATTCTTATCCCAATACAACACAGCCGGTCCATACGACGCCGCTTTCCAAAATGGCATCGGTGCGGAGGTTACATGGTCATTTTCCTGTCGATTGAGCTGGCCATGGCCGGCTACTACATGTCGAGCCAGGGAATGGTCAGCACGCACGAGAACTGGTATCATATTCACTCTTTTTATGGCAGCAATATTCCCATCCCCCTACTTTGGTGGCCAACCTTTGACGTGGCAATTGTGATTCTGGGGCTGTTCTATTTCGTCAGTCTGTACAAGCTTTGGGCTACGATTCGGGCTCTCAATGTGGAATCGCATCGGCGGTGGGCAGTGTTTCATAGCATGACAGGCTACGCCATTTCTATCGAGCGATTCATCGCCGTTCTAATGATGGCACTTGGCTGGGTTCTGTATGTTTTGCCAGAACATATCAAAGTCCATCAGCTGAGACTGGCTCAGGATCTAGGTTCTAAGCTGGAAACTGAATTATCAGCACTCGCCTGGACGTTGACGGCTGCTGGTGTTACAGTTGGCGTGTGGGCGTACATAGAATTCTCACAAGCCAGATTTGTGCTAGCACGGAGTACCGCACTTCGAATGGGGCGGAAGGCGCAGTGATAAGCGCGAACATGATGCTATCGAGAGCTTAGCCTTCCGTAGAAAACGGCCACTGCCAGAACCTTAGCCGATTGATTAGACTACAATTATTATAGGCAGGAGAAGACAGAATAGCAGTTCCTCCTAGGGTCTCGTTGCCATCAGTCCTCTGAGTAATGGAGACAGCGAGGAGGCCGGCGCCAGCTCCTGGCCGGATAAGACAACTCTCACGCGAAGAGCCCTAACACTAAATTTAACTGTACGCTACCCGTACAAAGAAGGAACCGCACAAATCACCCAAGTTCGGGTACAACTGATAGCCCATCAGTTCTGAAGGACCTCTATTCTAGCCACGGGCTGTGTCAATAGGACTGGATAGTTGTCGAAGGGTATAACCCCTATGTGTGTTTGAACAGGTATGTAGAGAGAAAGGGGATGGGAGAGTTTGGTTCGCCACGGCGTTAGTCGAAATTGCTCTGTGACAGCGTGGTCAGGGACAAATGCGACACCTATGGTCAAAAAGGGTGTCGAGATAACAATTGCAGCCGCAATCGAGCTGATGCACAGCGAACGGGGTTGCAACGAGTCAGTCTCTATGCTTCGTCTTCAAGTAGGCCTGGTATCGGGACTTTGTGGGCTACCGTCTGCATCGTACGCCAAACAGAATAGATGAAAGCTACAAAAACAGCGAGGCACAGACTTCGGCCTGTTATGGGTCTCATGCAAATGGGGCGTAATGTATCCTGCGATAGGCACCATCTCTCCTTGATGCCTGTTTTTAGAGTAGTCAGGTTACAGGTAATATCCACCTCCAACCTTCCTCGTCGAGAGTCCTATGCGCATAATCCGAACGGAATGGCATTGTTGGTCCCGCTGTTGCCCTACGACCAAGATTAGGCACCTGCTTCTTACGAAACTATAGCGGAAGCTTGATTCGGTTCATATTTCGCTGTTCGAATTTTTCTTTTGTCATTGGCTCAGAGATTCATGAGTTTGTATGGCTCCCGTAGCGGGTAGGCCAACAGCGCACAGATGCTATTCCGGCTTCTCCGTGGGCCAAACTTCTAGTCCCACCTTTGGTCTGCGACGCTGTCAAACGTCTTGAACAGGGGTTCTGTCCGTCAGCATGCTTATCTGGCCACTAATTATACCAACTGCAAGTTTCTCCTTCTCCTGTGAAACAGACAGCCCTGGACGGTCAAGCAGGCATAATTTGCCCCGTATATGGCGTCGCACGTTACGCAACCTTTGCCGAAGCAATTTGAATCTACTATCTAAACTAACGTGAGGCAAAGAGCATACAAATCGACCACGATTTCCATAGGATCAAGATATTCGTTCGCAAAATATCATCAGTTTACATCCCAAAGACTGCCGGCTAGTCTAAATTTTAATTAACCACAACCACTACACTCACTACCTCGCTCTCACTTCATCTTCGGCGTTTTTACCCCTATACCACCAAATCTCCTAAAATGTATACCCTCTTCATCGTCACCATGGCTATCCTGGCCCCATCCGCCTTCGTGTCTTGTCTCCCTACCAGCTCCGGCAGTAAGTCTTTGCGACCGCGACATCAGTAATGTAACCGCGCTACAATTTGACTGATCATGATCCACAGGCAGCATTGTTGAGAGGCAGGTCCAGCAGGGTGGTGGTGGTGGCCTGGGTACTATCCTCGAGGACCACGCCAAGTACATGGCTAACCCCGCCTCCGCCTTGCAGCCTATCCCTGCTCAGGAGAACAATGCCCTCCGCGAGACGCACCGCCAGGCCCATAAGTCCCTCTTTCAGGTCCTTGGCGGTGCCATCGGTGCTGACGCCGGTGCTGCTACCTCTAGTGCTGCCGCCCCAGCTACTGCTACCCCGGCTGCCAAAACCCTAAGTTGAGAGTAGCAACTAAAGCTTTTATCTCGAGCTATTTTTTGCATCTATCCGGTGAAGCTGATGCCCCTAGTCATACTGCCTAGCTTCAGTTGAATGGGACGTCGAGCCCACCAGGCTCCTGATGTGTTGTATTTTTGTCCAGTTAGCGGGCTATATAGGATAGATGGGCAACTCTTAGACAGTCTGGCGGTTAGATTTGATGCAATGGATTATCTTGAACAGGAAATAATAAGCTGCTGTGAATTAAGTCTATTGTTTTTGTAATGAAAAATGCTGTGTTGGACCTGTAGCAAGTAACATGGCATGACTTGGCGATAAGCAGTTGGTAAAATAAGAATGTTTGCACTTTGAACTAGCAGATAGAACCTGATCACCTGACGTACTGGCACTACATCGTATCACTAAATCGAGCTCGGTAGTGGAAGATAGTGTGTGCGATGAACCGTCGGTTGCGACCATGCCTCCGACATGTCAATATATAGAGAGGTATGATACCCCAAGCAAATGGTGCTCAAGTCCTGCCTCTATCAACGACATTTTTGCATTCAAGAACATAGAATAGAGTATTAGGACCAGAGCGGAACCACTAACCGGTATGGTCGGTCGCGTGTAAGTCATCCGCAGCGCATAGGGTAGCTAGCGGAACGGAGCACGTGAAAATACCAACTGCTACCGACGTCCGTGACGCTTGGAACGAGCCTAAAAGTCTTAATGTAAAGTGGGTTTCATAGATCAAATATAAAAGAAAAGTGGTAGATGTTCTTCTGGAAATTAATTTCACTATTTGCGTAGCTATGCGTACCACCTCATAACTGACTGCTGGTTTTATGCTGACCACTCGAGAATAGTCTTTGCGGCAGGGTTTACTTCTCGACGAAAAATGGCCATTGCTGCCTCAAAATGGAAAGCATGCCAGAAACTAGTAATTCTTTATTACTAGGACGTCTAAGCACCAGGTATGGACGGGATACTCTTCTCAAAGAAGCGGTCGGGTAGTTGGAAGGTAGAGTCATGCTCCTGCATCGCTTTGACTGTTGCGGTAACTACATCGTATCCAAAATTATGTCTCTGTAGGCTCATAAGATCCACTGCGAGACAAGGGCGTTAGATGGGATATAAAATAAAATTCATGTTTGTCTACTTTCGCAAGATTTCACGTACAGGGCAGCTCGTCCTCGCTGTAATATTTGAGAAGCTCCTCTCGTAGCATTTCCGACTGGTCCTGGCCCATGTTGCTCAGGATCTGTATTGCTGAAGCACGGCGGCGTCGTATGCCATCGTATATAGCCAGTCGCTTCTTGACGTCGGACGGTGTTGATGCCAAGTGTAAGGCTAGGCCGAGTACAAGCCCATCCTCAATGCCCTGTGCACCGGCCTGGCCTTGGTCTGGTGGTAAAAGCGATCAGAGTTGTGTAAAGGGGAATGAGAGATTTTTCTCTAAAGACATACGAGGGAGCATTGGGTGGGCTGCATCTCCAACCAAGGTCATTCGTTCTTTGCTCCAGAAAGGAAGAGGGTGCCTGTACAGCAACGGCCACGCCTTTGCAGTTGCGGCTTTCCTAGTACCAGTTAGCTAGACTAGATGTCTTAAACCCCTATCTGCTGTACCAGTCAAACAAACCTGATGACACTGAGAAGCTTGGGATTAAAGTCCTTGTATCGTTCCAGCACCTCTGCAACCTCGACACTGACGTGCCAGTCTAGTAGTGACTAGTGTGTTAACTTAGCTGCTGTAGCAAGAGATCGAAGCGAACCAAGGTAGCGCATACCCTCGCGTCGTTTAGAATCCAGTGATTCGTCACGAAAAAGACAGACAAAGTTGTGAACCGAATTACTTGAGTCAATTTAGCATCTGAGACTCTCCCAGCGTAGAAATTGCGGCTTTTTGCTTTTGCTTACTCGCGGCAGGGATACGCGACAATTCGGCGGCTGCTCTCGTTGTGCGTCAGAATCCTTGTCCATCCGTGACAGTCTAAATTCCAAAAACGCGTTTCGGGGTCCGCTTCCAAGGTTGCCGCCGGAATAGAAAATCGAAAGCAGAAGTTGCTGTAGGCCGCAGGCGCTACAGGTCTGTCGACGTGCCGCCCGAGGATGGATTCTACCGCTTTGGAATGGACTCCATCGGCACCAACAACCAAGTCACCAGAAACGCGAGTGCCATCCTTTAGAATTATCAAAGGGACTTCGCAATCCTAAACACAGAAAAAAGTGAGAAAACCGTCATGTGGCTTTGCCGATCGTGGCAAGGGCAGGGCAGGGCAAAAGTCCACATACGTATCCGACCACCTCGCGGGCGAGGTGAAATGTAACTGGTGTGCCTGGGCCGTCGTTACGCGACGCCAGGTATTTCAAAGCATTGTGCAGGTCAACTCGATGCGCATAATAAAGTTCAGCCCCGCCTATGGACGATGCAGTCTGTTCGACAGCAATCGTTCTGGTTGTTTCTAGAGTAAAAGGGTCGTTGTATGTGACCCGTCGAGACTTGACAAACTTGTACTGGGCAGGATCGAGCCCCCATCCAATCAAAATTCGAGAAGCATTGGGCGGCACGTTGATAGCGGCGCCAATCTCTCGGTTCAAGGCTGATCGCTCATAAACATGGACAGTATGGCCAGCGCGACGGAGGGATATAGCAGCCGCGAGACCTGCAATACCAGATCCCACAACGAGAACACGCATGATGGCCGTTCCAGAGTTTGTGCTGAGCGTAGATAGTCCTAGGTTATTTCTTGGGTTATAGTTCTAAAAAGACGGAAAAATATTCTCAGTAACTCTGAAAGCTTGGGGCCCCGGATCGTGGCTGCCGAAGATGAATAGTCACCTATTCACGAGGAAGTCTTTTTTTATAGAACTAGCGTGTATGAGCTTGGCTGTAGATCTTTTCCCGTGAAAATAGAGACTCTGGCACGGATTACAGGGGCTTTCCCCGTCGCCAGTGTGACTATGTCAACTACTGCACTTTGATAAATTGGCTCAGGTGAGACTTGAACCATACCCCGATGAGTATACCAGACCCCTTAAAGCACCTTGAAACTAGAAATAATCCGTAAATAGACATTTGTTTGATTGGGAACACGTGGCAAAGTGTAATCCTACTGCTGTCCCTTTGTTGAGGCGCAGATGATTTGTGTCGGAAAGCCGTGCGTTGCTCCGCATCAGCTTCAGGAGCAAACATTGAGTCACAGAAGGCAGTTTGTAAACGTTTCGCTTTCATGCACTTTTTCCCGCAACAACGCCCGATTTAGCCCTGACGCCTGACACATTGATACTGGCCGGCAAATAGTGGTTGTCGGCATCTTGTGGGTCTGCCCGAGGACTGCACGGCTCGGCACAGAATGGAGCACTGCCCAAACGCGGCTTGGGTGCTATTGACCCGATTAGAGAGAACAGCGTTTTCTGCCGTCCATTAGCTATTTTGAGACGTGTTGCCATGCAAAATAGGTCAAGATAAGACAGACCGATAACTGATAAGCGTGATACAGTATTGAAGTTGGTACACCAAACGAATTGGGTCAATGCCATTCAATATGGGAACGGCCGTGACTAACTAGTTTGCGGATCTTAGCAAAGCCTCGACTGAAACTGGTTTCTCTCACTGACTCGGTTCCGATTGCGTTAGTTGTCCCATCTTCGCCTAAATATGTTTCAATCGCTACAGTTACTCGACATAGAAACATGAGATGGATCAGCCCTCATTCTCGAGCTTTTTGCTCTTTGTAGTTAGTTTGGCCATGCCGTGACAATTTCGTGCTTATATTCTCCCAGCATCTCCTTCTACGCGGCCTAGCCGGGAGCTTCTCTAATACTACCAAAATTAAAGCTTACCACAATTCTTTTACTTTAAAGTTCGAACAGATCCACGATAAACATGTCATTCCACGTCTTCGGAAACTGGCTGGTCGAAAAGAGCGACTTCACAGCAGATCATATCGGCACTAGCCATTCAGGAACCCTAGTTGAATCCTATTCACGCAAGGTGACACTCGCCCTCAAGGGGGAGTTTCATCGCGCCGGAAGATTGAATCAATTTATACTACCCGAGTTCACCGATTTGAGACACTTGAGTGTGCAGCATAAACAGTCCGCGCAGAAGCATGCCGGCATCGAGAATGCCCTGGTCTGCGCCACCCAACTTTGCAAGTACATCAGGTATGGGTTCCAGATGCCTCAACATATTGCTGCAAAGTATTGCTGCATACTGACTAACACAAATAGCTTTTTTGAGAAGAGCTCACACTCAGAACCTTGCAACAAAAACAAACATTTTGTCGCCTTCGGCATTGGTGGCTTTGCGGCCATTGCGGCGGCCACAAGTGACACTCCAGTAGCCCTCGTCTCCAACGCCGTCCGGGCAACTCTGCTGGTATTCCGAATTGGGACATTTGTTCATTCAATGGCAAGAGATATTCTGCAGTCTAGCACTGAGACGGCACGTTCTGCCTCCTGGGCATATGAGCTCGCCGTTACTAGAGATCTCGCTCTACCACACTTGGCCAGATTTCACAAGGAACAAGTAAGCAAGCCACAAAGCTTAGATGCGGCCAAGGGAGAATATACTAATGGATTTGATATGCAGAAGCTGCCGTTAACAATGCAAGCGTACATCAGCTGCATTACGCCCAACGGCATTGAGGTTTCTGGACATCCTGAAACACTTCAAAACCTGATTTTACAAAAACCGTTCGCGGCAAGCACGGTGCCACTCCCAATCTACGGGCTATATACTGCAGCCTCTGTGTACGAATTTGTTAAAGTGCCGGATATTTTGCATTTCGATGGCTTGAACATGCAAGGTACTCTGCACTCAACCGTCATCCTCTCGACTGGCACTTGGTCGAGTGGTCGCAAAACTAGCGAATTGCTCGCCTGTGTTGCTGAAGAGTGCCTTAAGGTAGCCCCTGTTCTGCATGCGGCCTTTGATCAGTGCATTAGCGCTGCTCTGTGCCTGAAAGAACCCGACTGCCATGTACTCTCTTACGGGCCAGCGAGCATAACGACTGCCCTAGTCAGCAGCTTCCGGGAAAATACAAAGCTCAGTGTTATCACGCATAGTCCTTGCCCGGAGCCTTTGGCCAATCTCGAGCCGCACGATCCTTCTTCCAATCACAGAAAACTGGCTGTGGTGGGAATGTCAGGCCGGTTTCCCGACGCGCAGAATCACGACGAGCTGTGGGAGCTGTTGTGCGACGGCGCCGATGTTCATCGACCTGTACCTATAGACAGATTTTCCATCGATACCTATGTTGACACTACCGGAAAAACCAAAAACACCTCTTATACGCCCTACGGCTGCTGGATTCAGAATGCGGGCTTTTTCGATACCGGCTTCTTCAACATGTCGCCGAGAGAGGCTGCCCAGACCGACCCGATGCAGCGGTTGGCGATACTGACGGCATACGAAGCGCTCGAGATGTCGGGATATGTGCCAAATCGCACGCCATCAACACGACTAGATCGCGTCGGGACGTTTTATGGCCAAACCTCAGATGACTGGCGAGAGACGAACGCCTCGCAAAACATAGACACCTACTACATTCCCGGAGGGATCAGAGCATTTGGCCCGGGAAGGATAAATTACTTTTTCGGCTTTAGTGGCCCCAGCATGAGTATTGATACGGCATGCTCATCCAGCGGCACCTCGCTCCAAGTCGCCTGCACATCTCTGCTGGCGGGGGACTGTGATACGGCCGTGGTCGGAGGCCTGTCCATCCTTTCAAACCCAGACCTTTTCAGCGGCCTGTGCCGCGGCCAGTTCCTATCCAAAACGGGGTCGTGCGCCACGTTTGACGATAAAGCGGATGGATACTGCCGTGCGGATGGCTGTGCGACAGTCATTGTGAAGCGACTCGAGGATGCCATCGCCGACAAGGACAATATTCTTGGCGTCATCCTCGGCGCCGCTACCAACCACTCGGCCGACGCAAGATCCATCACGCACCCACATGGTCCAACGCAGGCGGCTTTATTCACCAAGATTTTAAACGCTGCGAGCGTGGACGCCCTGGACGTGGACTATGTGGAGATGCACGGGACTGGGACGCAGGCAGGCGACAGCACCGAGATGGCCTCTGTGACTGACGTATTTGCACCAGTGGCAAGAAAACGACCGAGCGACCGGCCGCTTTACCTTGGGGCAGTAAAATCCAACATTGGCCACGGGGAAGCCGCCTCTGGAGTTACGTCTTTGATCAAGTCACTGCTGATTCTCCAGCACAACATGATTCCGCCTCACATTGGTATCAAGCCAGGGTCAGTCGTCAACACGCAGTTTCCCAAAGATCTCATGGATCGCAGTGTGACGATACCATTCGAAATGACGCCATTTGCAAGGCAAGATCGGAGAAGGAGGCGCATCTTTGTCAACAATTTCAGTGCCGCTGGCGGCAACACTGGTGTGCTTCTCGAAGATGGCCCGAGTCTTGCAGTGGAGAGACCAGACCCTCGCAGCTGTCACGTCGTAACGATAGCAGCCAAGACAAAACAATCGATGGTCAAGAATGCCAAAAATCTACTGTCCTGGCTGGACCGCAACCCCGAGACACCACTTGCCCACATTGCGTACACAACCACGGCCCGGCGGATGCATTACAAGTGGCGAATGTGTTGCGCCGTCTCTACCATTGATAACCTACGTGACTCAATCAGCGTTAAGCTGAGTACTGATGACTTTTCCGTCCTTCCCAGCGTTGCACCACGCGTCGTGTTTGTCTTCAGCGGCCAGGGGTCAGTCTATTCGGGAATGGGCCGAGAGCTATATGACAATTACGCCGTATTTCGAAACTGCATCAACAATTACGAGCAAATCGCACGGATTCATCAGCTCCCATCCTTCATCACCCTGGTTACGAGCTCTGAAGATGAAAACCAGTACAAAGAGACGTCTCCCGTCGCGGTCCAGCTGGCGCTCTGCTGCTTTGAAATGGCACTGGTGCAGCTCTGGGGCTCTTGGGGTATTCGACCACAAGCTGTGATTGGCCACTCTCTTGGCGAATACGCCGCTCTTTACGCTGCGGGTGTTTTCTCCGCTAGCGACACAATATACCTAGTCGGCATGCGGGCCACCCTTTTAACGAATCGATGCACCGTGCACACTCATGCTATGCTCGCTGTTCAGGCTTCGGTCGCCTCGATTGAGCAGGCTCTCGGCAGTGACGACATGGTAGCATGTGTCAACAGCCCATCCGAGACCGTCTTGGGTGGAACAGTGTACGACATATCCATTGCAGCACAAAAGCTTGGCGACCTTGGGGTCAAATGTGTGAGACTGAGAGTCCCCTATGCGTTCCACACAAATCAAGTTGACCCGATACTTGATGAGCTTGAAACGATTGCTCAAAGCATCAAATTTTGTCAAGCACAAGTGCCAGTGACGTCTTCCTACCGCGGAACTGTTTTGGAAGACGAAAGTCTGGATGCGTCTTATATCCGGGAGCAAACACGGAGACCGGTCAAGTTTCTCCCGTCCATTCTCTCGCTACTCTCGAGTACTAAAAGAGACCAGACCAACATTTGGGTCGAAGTTGGGCCGCATTCAGCGTGCACCTCCTTGATTAAAGCCGTGATTGGGGACGCGGCAGTTGCCGAACCGTCTTGCCGCCGTGGCGGTTCTGTGCACCAGGTACTCTGCAAAACTCTCGGCCATTTATATGTCCATGGGCTGGATGTCAACTGGGATGCATTTCACCATGACTTTTCCAAGTCAGTCAGGCTCTTAGCTCTACCATCTTACTCCTTCAACGAGAAAAACTACTGGATTCCGCTGGATGGTCATCGGAGTCCCATGGTAAAGAGAGAGGCTCCTCAAATTGCGCATCAAAAGCCAGTATTATCGACCACAACAGTGCACAGGGTAACCAAAGAAACTGTCGATGGTAGCGTTGCGCTTGTCGAGACGGAAACTGACATACATCGTGACGACATCAAAGCCATCATTATGGGTCATCGTTGCAACGGCGTACCGCTCTGTCCATCCTCGCTGTATGCTGATATAGCGATGACTACTTCGGACTACGCGATCAAGCTGCTGCAGCCATCTGTTTCGGTTGGTCTTGACGTTGGCAATTTGCGAGTAACCAAACCTCTTCTACTCACTGAAGAAAGAGCACCTCAGCTACTACATTGTGAGGTCAAGGCGCAGATCGCTGCCGGGTTTGCCACTGTTACCATTTTCTCTGGCCAAGATAGCTCTAAGCTGCTCCACGCTACTTGCAGAGTAGTATTTGGGAGTCTGAAAGACTGGAAGACTGAGTTTGAGGGCCTGGGGCCGCCCATTAAAGCGCGAATCAATGCAATGACCGAAGGACACTCTGCACTACAAAGCTGCAAGATTAGCAGGTCGCTTGCTTACCGACTCTTTTCGAGCTTGGTCAACTATAGCTACCAATTTCAAGGCATGGAGAAAGTCTTCTTGCAAAGCCAGACTTGCGAAGCAACAGCGAAAATCACCTTCAAAACCACGCAAGAGAATGGAAGCTTCTTTTTCAATCCTTACTGGATAGACAGTTGCTGCCACCTCTCAGGTTTCATTCTCAACGGAACTGATGCGGCCGGCTCACATGATCAAGCATTCATCTCCCATGGGTGGGGGTCGTTTAGATTCATCGAAACTCTGCAGGAGAAAGGCACTTATCAAGTCTATGCTTACATGCTTCCCAAGGCAGGAACGAAGCAAATGGTTGGCGATGTATACGTCTTCTCTGGGGATCGGCTCGTGGGAATCGCTGGTGAAGTCATCTTCCAACCCATTCCGAGGAGACTGCTTGACATAATTCTCCCACCTTCAAGACCGTTACCTTCGCTATGTGGTGGGGTTCCAAACAACAAGGAATTAACACGCGCCAGCGCAGACGTGCGTAATGGCCCAGTAAAGCACTCGAGCCTGCAAGATATCTCGGATAGTGCGCCAAAGCAGCAAGCCAAAGCCAACTCCACTTCCATAACTGCCAGCTTTATGAAGATTCTCCAAACAGAGATGGAAGACAATTCGCTAAATTGGGACAGAAACACTTCCTTTCTCGAACTGGGCTGCGACTCGCTCATGGCTCTAAACGTCACGAGCCGCCTACGGGAAGAGCTACACATCGAAGTAGACTCTCTTGATTTTTTGACATATCCAACTTTGGGAGAGTTTCAAACCTATTTAGCGAAATTCGAACATAGTTCGACTTCTCAAACCAAAGATGCACTTACTGAGTGCAAACTAGCGCAATCTGAAAGGAGAATGGAGTCACCTTCAGAGCTGGTGACCGGGCTGAGCAATGAACCCATAGAGATGGTCTCTATCGGACCAGACACAAACATCAACCAGGGAGAGATTCTCTATTCGACTATTGCGGAAGAGATCGGTATGGATAGAGAAGAGCTTGATGCTAGTTCTGATCTTGCAGAATTGGGTATGGACTCATTGATGATCCTGTCCATATTAGGGGCTCTCCAAGATAGGCTGGGTCGGAGTATCCCCGTGGAATGGCTCACCTCGAGCCGCTCCATGTCAGACATAGAGCGGGCATTTAGTTTGGAGTGCCCTTCATATGAGAGTGACACTAGCCAGAACCAGCCATCCATCAGCTCCAGGAAGACGGCGACGTCTGGGCGCAAGGTCAGGGATGCTGCGACTATCGGCGGGCGACCAGCTCTACATGTGGTTCAAAAGAAAACGAAGCAAAAAGCAACCTCCGTATTGCTTCAAGGCAATACGGACACAAGCACGAGAAACCTGTTCCTTTTTCCTGATGGAGGAGGTTCTGCAACGTCGTACAAAGAGTTAGGGCATATCTCAGACGACTGGGCAGTCTGGGGTCTCTCTTCTCCGTTTATCAGAACTCCAGAGAACTACAAATGCGGTATCAAAGGCATCGCTTCAATATTCATCGAGGAGATTAGACGTCGTCAGTCTACTGGCCCGTATTCTTTTGCAGGCTGGTCTGTGGGCGGAGCAATCGCATACGAGAGTACGCTTCAGATCATGCTCGAGGACGACTGCGTGGAGCATCTCATTCTCATCGATGCCCCTTGCCCTCTGATCACGGAGCCATTACCGAAGGATCTATCTGTGTGGTTCGCTGAAATCGGGCTGGTTGGTTTGCCCACTGGTAGCGGCGGGAAACACGAATGCCCCCAGTGGCTGCTATCCCATTTTTCCGCTAGCTCAGAGGCGTTGTACCGCTATCAGCCATCATCTATAGCTCTCGGAAAATGCCCAAAGGTTCTGGCGATTTGGTGCGAAGACGGGATATGTAAAAACGAAAGTGATCCTCGTCCGGATCCCTACCCAACCGGGCACGCAGAATTCTTGTTGGAAAACAAAACCGATTTCGGGTACAAGCAGTGGGATACGTTGCTAGATGTTTCAAGATTTGAAATCGCCCATATTCCAGGCAATCACTTTACGATGATGCGGGGCGAGCCAGTAAGTACTACCACCCACACACAAGACATGATTTACAAACTGACGAATCAAGGCAAAACTGCTGACAAACCACATACGCAACATTTTGTTAAAGTCCTGGGACAATAAAATCTCTGCCATTGTGCAGTAAGCATTTGGAGGTCGGCGCAAGGCTATGTGGGATCTGGCTTCTTTGTTGCCTCGGTATATAGTAGCTCTCAGGCGTTACCTGTTTTTACAGTTCCATTTTCCTGTTCAAGAAAAGTTTTTTGGGTTCCGTAGCTACAGTTTATCTACATGCGCTTCGAAAAAATTGGTTCAGTTGTGATAAAATGACAGAGAAGCCGACATTCCAAACTAGGCGCCCCTGGCGTCCCGAATTTCCACATCCCACCATTTGAGATGGCATATTACAGCAAATAGCTGCCTCGGTTGACCATTATAGCGGTTTTGTAAAATAATTATCTGATGTTTAGTGTAGTAAGTACTCGCGCGACGTTCATATTGCCGCTGTAACTGCATTGAACCTTTCGTTAGAGCAAGTCGCCAGAAGCTCACGGTTAGGAACGCCCAAAACTGCTACCATGTCAGATTTTGGAAAAGTGTATTGTATTTTAATTACCCGTACTATTCAAATTGAAGTTTAGATAGGCAGCAGTTACTATACTAATAATATATTGTCAATTGAGATTCTGGCGGCCCAATCAGCGACTAACTAGTTGGTTTATCATGCGATGTACACCAGAGTTTACGAGCGCTAGCTGAAGTACGGCATTTTGAGTTGAGCATGCAAATCCATACAATAACGCCAGACCGGTCTACCGAACTTGAACCATCAGCTGCCACGGCGACGCAAACACTTGCGTGGAATAGTTAGTGCCCTACGAGATGAGTCGCCAGCTGGGGAGAAGCCTCTCGGAGCCACGTAGGAAGTAATCTCAAGCTCCCCACTGCCCTTGAACATGCAACTGAGGTAGACTTGTACGCCCTTTTTCCCAGAGAGCGGACAACCCGGTGACAGCTTCTGGAGCATCGACAGGTACGCACCACTGAAGCCGCCCCTACCATGGCTCTCCATCCAGCCCGCAATGGCCTGTCCCAAGAGCAAATCGTCAGGCCCGTAATGCCGAACCATAATGTACAGCTTGACTCCTGGCTGCGGGATGCCTGATGCGATGTCAAAGTAGTAGATCAGTCCCGATTGCAGGGCCGGAAGCTCGCAAAAGGCATCTGCTGCGGCTTTGCTGGCCTCTGGAGGCAGCGGCCACTCCTGATTGTCGAGGAAATTTGGTTCCAAGCCAACGGCTGCGGCAATCAAACTCCGAAGATCTTCAAACTGGCTGTCTGAGACGGAAATGCGACCGCCGACAGTCATGATCTCGCGTATAGACGCAAAGTTGGTGTGTGGCGTCCGGCAATAGAGCTTAAGCCTCGACTGCTCGGCGGCGACATTGTCTATTGCCACCATGCTAGGATGAGACGAGAATTAGTTTTTGGTGTGGACAGCACCGATTCGTGGTCGGCACATACAACGGCTGCAGTAGCTTGCCCTCTGGATTGGTTCCGAAGAACTCCCACACTTGCGTTCGAGCTATGCTCTCCGGTTCCAGCTCTTTCAAGATTTCCTCCCACGCCTCTTTAGTAAGAGGCCCTCCTTTATTACCCAGCTTGCGAGGGATAAAATACGTCTTTAGCGTCACGCCAGAAGATGGAAATTCAGCCGCAATAAGCGTTGTGGTTGAGAGGCTTGTACCTTCTGCCGCTTCCTGGACGTATTTCGATCGATTGTGATCGTATAAACGGGAGAGAAAATGGTGGGTGCGGGAAATGTCGACGGTTGGCATTACCGAGTTGAGCTTGTGCAAAAGCATGCGTGAAGCATCTTGGTTTAAAGGATCGGCCGCCGTGCCGCTCAGTTGACTGATGGCCTCCAAAGTATAACGGATTTCAGGCTTTGTTTTGGTTGTATTCCATTTCCAGGAATACTCCAGCGGCAGCCCGTAAACACCTAGGATGGAATGCCATTGAAGGTTGCCGTACAGTCTAAACGCTTTACCCAGATATGGTGTCTGGGTTTAGTCGGCATGGTTAACGCTAAATCTTGGTTGCCCAACATGTATAACTTACAACCCAATGGTAATGGAACATCAGTATCTCATACTGCTTTTCTATGGGATATTCAGCTGCCTCCATCATCATCGCCAACTGCGATCCCGATATGTTCCACCAGAAATCAACATCGAAGTAACGAGGGGGCAAGAGTTGGCGAATGATTTCCCAAGCCATTGTTTTTTATTAACAAGGGTGAATTTTGTTTCTCAATGTGGAAGGTTTATTAACAGCATGCAGGCGGCCTCCAAAGGCGTAGTTTGTTAACAGGACACGACGGAATGAAGAAGTTGGAAAGCAGATATCGGTTTTTATATAACCTGACGCTAGCGTTTGAAGCAAGGTTGCTCAAAAAACTGCTGGTTAGTCTCATCAGCTTCCAAATACCCATTTCGTCTGGTCGCAGCTTAGCAGCTTTCGCGTTTCCAAGACTGGAGATGGTGCGTGGCGCTAGCCTGTACCTGAGCTGCCCTACTCAAATCCGCTTAGGCCCTGGCGGGTCTATGTCCGTGCCACCAAGCTGGATGCCGGCGGTGTTGCAGGCTCAGAACCAGAACATAAATTGGGGCACAACACTTGCACCACCAAAAGACCGAGTCACGCGTTTCAGGCTGAGCAATTGCGCCGTGGACCGACAACTAGCAGCGTGCATGAACACATACACAATACCACTTAGACGCCTTCTCGATATTATTGGTGGGTTGGCTCGGAAAGAAATACCGAATCATGAATAGTTGTCTGTCACTCGGCTCGTTGTGGGGTTCTGGCCCGAGATGTCGGCTGTTTGGGGGGTTCCAGCTCGTGGGATGTCGGCTCTTTGTGGGTCCCGGGTAGTTGTGGGATGTCGACTGACCATCAAGATCGTGTACGTTGAGCAGACTCTCCTGGACTAATATGAAGAAAGTCGCTGTTCTACCACAGCAGTGGATGCTTCGTATGTCCAAAGCCAAGGCGTGGGTGACACTGCGAGGCTCATGCCTTTTGCCCAACTCCTTCTTTTTTAAATTGGGCCGGTTGCTTGTGGAACAAACGCAACCACAGACACCATGCGAAACATCCGTGTTAGCACCTGACGGGTGTATTTTGTTTAGTTCCAGAAGTGGCTGTAACAGAAAAGGGTCTTTAGATCTTGGTAGCTTAGGGGGTGTATTTCCAGTCCAAACGGAAAACCATGCTCGGGCGTGGGTGCTAGCACCGTTCACAGTGAGGTTGTCCCCCTAAATTTGTGTTATCTGTTGCGGCCATGGCGACATTCTCTACATTTTCAAGTATGGACGGATTCAAGCACTCGGTTGTTTCCGCCTGGACAACAGCCTTTGGAAACCCCCGTGCGGCCTTTGATACTTGAAGTTTGACGAGGCGTTCACGCAGACTTCAGAAGGGGGACGCTCATTTATTGAGACGCACGGGGTCTGCCAAGGCATGCGCCATATCGTTTCCTCCGATAACCCTAGTTTGTTTCACGGAAATTGGCTGCCAAGTAAGCTGAGTGTGAGTTCGGGGTCAGTTGGGGTATCCAGCACCTCTTTTGACACATATCTCTGCGGAATGGCCCACTTCCATATCGTATAAAGAACATGGACTGACAAAGCTCTTCTCAGCAAATATTCTCTGACTGATAATCCTAGCCTATGCCACATCAATATGGCTTCCATGAATGGCACTGCAGTTGGTGGTGCTCGATCACAGAGCCTCAATGCGACTACTGCACCGTTTGCTTTTACTCAAGCAGACGCTACCATATGTTTCCACGTCGGTACCAGCTGGTCTGGGGAGAGCAACGCGCCACTGGAATCCGTCTTGCCAACCCTAGGGGTGCGAGAGAAACCTCCGGCACAATCTGCGTCGACGCCCAATCTCTCGCCGGATTATGAGGTGTGGAAAATTATCGCTACTGTGAGTAGGGAGCTGCAGGCAATACCGGGAGGAGACACATCCACAAAGACTCGCACAAGCAACGATATGCTGCCAACATCGCTTTCTGTTCGAACCACCTCTCCGATGACGACGGAACAGGCTTTGGTCGTCCCGGCGAAGGCCGTTAATGTTTCAACACTTGCACATGCGGTTGAGGAGAACCCCACAAGAGCGCCTGGCAGTACTCCAGAACCAGGCATCGACGTATTCGTCACTTTAATGTTCTTGTTCCTTTTCGCTCTCGCTGCTCTTACTCATATCACCATCGCCCGCACCAATACTAAACGCGGCCACAAGTTCCTGTTGTCGGAGTTGCTGTTCGACTTTTGCACGCTCCGGGTAGTTACATGCATCATGCGCATTGTCTGGGCAAATGTTGCTACTCGGGGTGTTGTCTTGGCAGCAACAATTGTCCAAAACGGAGGGTGAGTCTTACCATTTACATCGCTCACACCCAACATTCATCTAATCAGCCACAGTGTTGCTGCTGTCTTTGCTGTTAACCTAGTTCTCGCACAACGGGTTGTCCGCGCTGTGCATCCTGCATTCGGTTGGGGTCTCGGCTTTACGACCTTCTCCCACTTCTTAATCTTCTCTATTCCCGCAGTCATTGCCATGAATGCCGTATCCGTTTCTGTAAACTTCTTTAGCACTGAGCCTGTTCAGCGAGAAGTCACAGAGGAGCTACTCATCTTTGGCTCATCCTGGAACCTGATGCTGGCTGCCATGCCATTGTTTTGGGTGTTTCTTGCGAGTGCCATACCAGGTCCCCCAATCGAAAATTTTGGTGTCGGAGATTTCCGTTCCAAAACAAGCTTGCTTGTGTTTGGTGCAATAACAATGTCGGTCGGGGCTGGTGTGAGGCTAGCCATCTCGGTGAACGGCCCTGGCTCTACATCTCCGCTTTCAGGCAAAGTTGTCTTCTATATAACTGGGTTTTTGCTTGAGATCATGACTGTGGCCGCCTACGCCTACTTTCGACTGGACTTGTTGTTTCACATTCCCAACGGTGCGATGGGGCCTGGTGCTTATTCGAAAAATCTCGACAGAGTGGGCAGAAACGACTGCGAATACGTCACTGACGATAAAGATATGGGAGAAAAGCTATAGTTATTCCTCTTGTTTGTAGAAAACTACAAGTTAAGCATTTTCACCTTCAATAAAGACTTTTCTAAGAGATGTATGGTACTGTTGGGCACTTCTGGGCCTAAAGTCGCTGATCCTTACGACGACGGCGCTTGCGTAGCCAGAGTATCGTCGTGAATGATGATCTTCTGCAACGACGGGTAAAGGTCTCCGGGCATTCGCGATGTTAGTACCTTTCTTCTTGTATCTTCCATTGTGCAATACTGACTTCTTTGAGATGTCTGGTTGATGATACTCCCCTGGAGTGGCTTCCTTTGTTCTTGCTTTGTGTTTCGCGTTGCGCTGGATGCGCCCGTCAGGATCCATTCCACGCACGCCACCATTGACTTCGGATAACAACGTTCTTCCCTCCTGAACTAGGGGCTTGACTTCCTTGAATAGTTCTTCTTCATCAGGATCCTCCTTGGGCATGCGTTTTGCCATGTCTATTTTATT
>PHFE01000075.1:53441-84472 GCA_002796755.1 Paracorniculantispora psalliotae | reverse complement strand
TTTTTTTTTTTTTTTTTTTTTTTTTTAGCTTATTCGCACTCCATTCTCATATTAGAAGGCTCATAAGTGATATTCTTTAGTAGCCTAACGGAACCAAGAAAGTCATCCTTGAAGCTAATAACGTTACCTGTGTGATAATAATAATAATAATAATAATAATAATAATAATAAATTAGTAGATAAATTAAGTGTAAAAATCTGATTTGGCTGAAGAAAGACTCGTATGGGATTTGATTCAGCTAAATTTGGCTCTTGGCCCGTTTGATTTGTCTAATTTGAGTTTTAATTATTCGTTTGCAACCCTGATTGAATATTAATTACAACGGAAGGTTTGCATGAGCATCTTTAAAATCACATTCGCTAGAGTTTTTTGTGCTCCCTGTCCATCTTAATGAAGGCGGCACACCTTGCCGCTAACATCATCACCGGAAGCATGGTGTGGGCTGGTGGCACTTTTGGGAAAGCACTAGCATCGGCTATTCGAAGGTTTTTAAAGCCGTGAACGCGAAGTGACTGGCCTACGACTCCAGATTTGGGGTCTAGGGACATTCGGCAGGTGCTTGCGAAGTGAAAGGCCGTCATGCCAATCGCGTTCACGTACGCGTCGATTTCTTCGTCGGTGACTGTATCCCAGGTCTTTTCAGTCTTGTTTCTCGGTATAATAGTCTGCGTCGTAGCATCGAGCAAGTATTCCATCTTTGGCGAAACCTCGCCGCTTTGCGATGACCTCTTCGGGACACGCTCCTTGTTGATTGTGGGTGCCATGAACAAAGACGCCCGATGCGGGTAGTCTCCATTCTCGAGGAACTCTGTGGCAAGTCTCATGGAGAATCGGGCTGCTGTTCTGGCCGTGATAATATCCTTTTGATCCGTAAAATACGGATAGTGGACGAGGGGGTGATCATGGGGTTTTATCGACGCCAGTTGCAATGATCCTCTGGATACTGGCTGCACCAGAGCTGTCAAGAAGCTGATGAGGGAATACTCTGGGAGCAAGCGGTCAATTACCGGACAAGCAATAAACATGACTTCAACGTCTGGAACATTGCAGGGATCCTTTGAGTCCATGCTGTCCTTGCCGTTATCAACTTTCTGCACCACGCACTTATCATCCATAGCGGTGGTCCTCACAAAAATACTTCGCGGGGTGAGGCCGCTACCCAATATTCCCTTCCCCGTAACCATGTAAAGCAACAAGTTCCAGAGGCCCGCGAGAACTTTTTGAATAACGAAAACTGTCTCGGAGGATATGACCTCGAGAACAATGGCAAAAGCCGTGTGGTCTTGTAAGTAATTTCCAACCGGTAGCTCACTTATCTGTGGAATGCCATGTTTACTGAGCTCTTCCTTCGGTCCAATGCCGCTGAGCATTAAAAGCTGCGGCGTGGCCAATGCTCCATTGCAGAGGATAACTTCCCGCCGGGCTGTGACGAGATGGTCTGGGCTGCCACTGTCATCACCATCTTTCCGAATGAATACACCATCAACAGCGTCCTGCAATTCGTTAATCTTTAACTTTGTGACGATAGTATTTGTGCAAACTGTTAAATGATCCTTTCGCTGATTTGCCAGTGTCTTGTTTAAGAATGCAGTGAAGGCCGATACACGCTTGCCGTGTTGATCAATGGCGTTTTCGTTAATGAAGAGGCCCTGCGCAGGAGCCCTGGGCGTATTCATGTCCACGATGCTTTCGAGGCCAAGATTTCGAGCGGGTTTTTGGAGGCTATAGAGAGTTAGCGACAAGACGGCTTTTTGCCGGCTCGGGACTCACTGAGACGGCCATTCGTATACGTCTGGAAGACGGCGCGATATGAATCGACCTTGAGGATTTAGCATGTTTTTCACATCGCTTTCGCGTGTTCAATTACCACGATGCCCGCGTGATGGCTCATCTAGTGAGGAGACAGCCTTTTCAAGTGATTTGAAATACGGTTCCACCTTGTCCCAAGACCACTCGGACAACCCAAGGTTCTCGGCCCAGTCGTTGTATGCACCAGGGACGCCACGCGTTACCAGCGTGCTGTTTATGCGTGACGAGCCGCCAATGGCGTTAGCAGAGACGAGCTGAAGCCTGTAGCCACCTCGCGTTGGCAGTGGAATGGAGCGGCGATCAACCACGGCGAGACCTGGTCGTGTAACGAAATCCATACTAGTCAAGGGGGTGCGAGAAGACCACGTATCATTGACAGCGCCTCGTTCAATGACTAGCACGCTGATACTGGGATCTTCGGAGAGCAGGGAAGCGAGCACACATCCTGACGTGCCAGCTAAAGGAACGCGGTCAGCAAGGACGTCAGACAACTATAACCAAAGTATGTACCTCCCACAATGATATAGTCGTAGACTTTGCCACTTATATTCTCTGCGCACCATTCTGGATACAGCTCCACGAATGGCCACATGTTGACGCTGACCAGAGGTTTCTTTGCCTTGAGGAACGAAAGGCTTTAAGAGGACGCACCAAGCCAAGCCACACCAAGTGCCCCAGAAAATTCACGTGACCTTTCCCGTGATGCCGTATCAATGTCCGAACATCTGGCCGTCTGTGCCTATCTCTGCAGTTATTAGTCATGGAGGGAAGCAGTTGATTGAAGAAAGCTAGGTATGTGGCCGCGGGAACTCGCAGTGCACGGTGTACGGCGTACGGGGCTGCTCTGCATTGGCCACCTAGGCTCAATCACCCAGCTTTGAGTTTCTCACCCGGAAGGCTGGCCAATCGGAGTTAGCTAATTGATCCGCACATGGGAAGAGGTTCCGCGGAAGGACCCACAGCTAGATCGAGCATCATTTTATGTTTTCGGGCACCAGCTGCCGCCAGCTCATGCCGCTTCAGGCCACACGTGGTGGAGATGGAAGCAATGTGCCAGAGCCGCAAGGCGTAGCCACTATTGAAGCGGGTGGAATGCTACTGACATGGTTGTACGATAACAGGTAGACTGACTTGACTGAGCAAGTCTGGTCCATGCCGGCATATCACCGGACGTGGGGACGGCGACTGGGACCAGAAAGGGAGCTAGTTATCTGCAGATACCGTCACCGCCGTGACTCGTTCGACTCAGAATGTGTCGAGTGGTCGCCAGTGCTCTGGCTCATGTCCTGTACCAACAGTTTTAAGCGCTTGTGTGACGGCCGTGGCTAACGTGCTGTATCGCCCACGATTTAGACCCACTTGCGGGATTTGGCCGCCTCAGACCTTCATTTGGTGGCGTCGTCTGCGTAGTAGGCTCGTAACTGCCGAATGAGCTGCGACGACTCAGTCGTTGCAAAAGGTCTCCTAATATTTTCTATGTTTATAAACTTAATGAAAGAATATTCATTTAGAGAAATTGTATTCGTATCGTTATTTATTTTTATAAATATGAATATTCATAATAATAAATGAATATTAATATTCTTAGGGCCACTGCCCAGGAAAGAGACATCGTCGACGGTAGAGTTGCTGAAAACAGATCTCACCGCCAGCTGCTCAACATGAGTATGCTCACAACCAATGAAATGTTCTATACATTATACGGCCCTATTCTAATTAATTACTGAAACTTCAGTAATCCTACTAAGCGTGATTCGAATTATTAATTCAGCGTCTGATTAAGTTTCAAGTAATCGCTAATTAATCCCGCGATTAAAAAACATCTCTGGTGAAGGTTGCCGTCCAACCGCCACCTTCATGGCAAGCACCAGGTCCTGGTACAGCAGAGACGGGGACTAACTCAAATCATACGACAGCTTCAGCTCTACAGCCCAGACCTGTGACAGGGTGCTAGTAAGCTGATTCAACAATCTAGTTTCTATGCTGTTTACTATCAAGATGAAGAGTAGAGAACGTGAAACAACTATATGACAGCGTAACGAAATTTTATAGCTTCGCGCTAAACATCCAATTGGAAGAAGTAGAGCATCAGATGCGAGGCACCAAACCAGTGCATTTCCTTTACATTTTAGCAGGGTTTGCTTGTCCACACATATATTTAGGTAGAATCTGTTTTGAAACAGCAGGGTAATCTTGTTTGAACTTTCGGTCGGCATTTCTTTTTTAAATTAATAACTTTTACGCACACTACTCAGTAGACGTCTTAAGACTAATGATACATCAAAGTGAAACCCATTAGAACATATACGTCGTGCTAGTACTTCCTCCAAGCTTCGCAGTATTTGGATTATTCCGCCATAGGCGTTTAAATACTACCGGGCGTCGAGTTAGCACGACTTCCATGGTACATATCTGGGCACTGAGAAGGTGAAAGACTTACAGCTGGACCGTGGCCGGCTCACATCCCGAATTTCTTTATACTCCATCCATAATCTAGCCATCCAGCACGCGACAAGCAAGTCTCTGTCCTTGGCAGTTAAGGGCTCGTGGATGCTGAGTTGTGGACGGCCGTCCGCCGTCCCCGCCTCTCGCACTCGTGGTCGCGTTTCCACTGCCGCGATGAGGCCAGCGTCATTTTTCCATACAACACTGTCAAAGCTCTTCAGGCGATCTCGCCTGGGTATTCGGCCGGCGAAATGCCCAGCGGCAGTGCATGTTGTCCACCCAGTAAAGCCTCTGGTCAAGGTTACATACTTGTAACTTTTTTCTCGGCTAGACTTGCCTTGGATTGCCACACGCTGACTTGGCTCTCTGAGGGAGAACATCCTCTTCGTGGTAAAATCGTACAGGTGATCTCGCCGATGACTGACCCGTCCTTGCCCGGTGGGACTTGTGGAATGGTGTACAATTTTGTTGATGCTGTAGGTGTATGCCATGGCTTCACAGGGTGGACTGTTTAGTTCATAAAGAGCGCATTCTCTATGCCTCGAATCGAAAATCTTGTGTCCTTCCAGTATGAATGTCTCCAGATGATTGCTGAGGAGGGGGTTCTCGGTCACCACTTCTTGGTAGCTCGGTAAGTTTCCCCAAGCCATGGTAGAGAATACGAATGGTGCTTGTGGTAATTTTCACGTAGCGCTATCCAACTAAAATTTCGGGGCGTTGAACAGTAAGAGCAAGAGAGAGAAGAGTGGAGGGAGTCCTTCTATGTACATAGTGATGTTGTGTTTCCCTTCCTGCGCTGAGTTGGATTGTACCCACCGTTATGCGATGGGGCAGCGCCATGCCCCTCTGCTGCGCCACCTTTAACACGCCAGCCAGTACATGTAACTGTCAAGTCTAGTCTACGTTTGCTTCCCTGTTCACGGTGCGTTTTTACTATAGACGCGGTTTTCCTTTGGCAGCAGCCTCTTGTTAGTCAGAATTTTTTAGCGTACCCCACAGCGGGGCTTAGAAGTACTCCAGCGCTCGATGCCCTATAGCAGTGCGCTGTGGCAGCGTTCCAGCGCTCAATGCCCTATAGCAGTGCCCTATAGCAGTGCCCTGTGGCTGGCTTCCAGCGCTGCAGGCCCTGTGGTACCCTTAGGTGTCGATAGCCCTTGTTTGTAAATGTACCGACGTAAAGATTCAGTGATAGCTCTTGCGGCGGTAGTGGCTTTGACTTCTTTTTCGAGGCGATTTCAGGCTGCTTCTTATTCGCAGGAATATTGGAAATGCCCTTCGCTGAATTGCCGTCGTTTTTGCCATGGTTTTTCGCAGCTAACGCGGGCATTGTGTCGCCTGCACACCCCGTCGTTGCGTCAGCTGGCACAGGGGCTCGGCGGCTCGGTATTTTTTTGTCTTTCGGCTTGTTCCATAGTTGCCGCTCAGAAATAGCTACTGAGATAATTTCGTCCATCAGAGCCCTAACAATAGCAGTGGAAACAGCTCCTACGCCGGACGAGTTTCCCATTACCACAACACCGAAACCCTTGTCCGGCATAAAGAGAAAGCAGCTACCAAAGCCAGTAATGTTTCCATCATAGCCGACGACCATCTAGCCTCTATAATACCATACGTCCATTATATGGCAGGTGTCGTACATGGCTTCAAACGTCTCGTACCAGGGTTGACAATGGATCGCATCTTAGTTAGGCCCTGATAGACCCTGTCATTGACGAGAGACTCACGATTCATAAGCGCCTTTACCCATTTAATAAAATCAGTCGCGCTGAACATAATAGAGCCGGCTCCCTAGCCTTCTAGGCAATCTGGATTATTAAACTCGTCACATAATGCTTTATTCCAAAAATGGCCTTTAGTAATACGATTGGCAAATCCCCATTCACAAGCTAGCGCTGGTTGAAGCGCTATTAAGGCTATGCTAGGCGGGCTGCAGAAGCAATCCTCGAGGAAGCGCGCGAAGGGCATTCCGGTTTCCACCTTAACCAAATGTGTTACAGCAGTATACATCATATTGCAATAGAGATAGTAAGAGTGCAGTGGGGCTATAATAGCTAAGCTCCGTAGTTTTCTAGTTATGGAACGAGTATTATAGGGGCTATATAGCATTTACGCCTATGTAAGAATTATTATAACTAGTAAGTCCAGTTAGAAAAATACTGAACTCAGGAGCTTCCACGTCATACCTCACCATCCCAATTCTGTAGCTTAAAACGTCCTCGACCGTGATACGTATAGCTAGCTTCCTACATAACAAAGTCATCCGCAAGGAGCGCTGACCTTGCAGCATCGTACTGCACTTTTAGGTAGTTCTTATTGTCGTCGACAAGCAAAGCTACAGCTGCTGCGGTGACAGACGCGAACCCAAATGCTCGTGCTGCTGTGGTGGAGTCGCCTAGTGCAATCGCCACTGAGAGCCCTGGAACGTGATACTCTGCCATCAAGGCGTCCATATGATCTGTGAGCTTATCAGATTCAAAGAACTCCATGGCTCCTCATTCATTGTGCAGCTAGCAAACGGGAAGGCATGGCCTCCCGAATCTAACGTCGGCCACCTACTTATACCGGTTCCTATGCACATTGAGCTATGAAGGGGGGGGGGGGAATGGCAAAAGCAGGTAGATCCCACCCAGCTATAGAACGGGGGTGGAGAGTGGGGGCGCGTGGCTACTTGTATGGGCTGGCAAGCCATGTACGGCTTGGTTAGGACCGTTTTGGGCCATCTCAGTGCTAATAAACTCTTGGACAGTAGGAATTATTCCCGCAAAAGATCTAGATAAGATATTAAGACCCGAATGTCTGTTTTTCGTTTACCTATTATAATATAACAATTGGAAGGACTTTTCAACTATTTATAGTACCTCTACACTAACTTTGAAAACCTATCGACACACACTAACCCGAGGCCGAAGGTCAGTAAGTAGGGCGACAGTGTTTCGAACAACCGAAGGTGACAGAAGGCAGCCTTCAGGCGGCCCATGGAGGAGACCGAACTAGCGTCTGCGGTTCGCCCGATTCGGACAGCCAGCAAATCACTTAATCACGGGGAAACCGTGAGCCGATGATGTAACAGATGCAAAATACGGAGATAAAAATTATGTATCAAGGAAGGAAAGGTCTTAACGCATCCTGATTTTGTAGTTCGTGCACTGGTGTTTGGGAAGCCGCCTATTTTTAGAACAGCCAATAGGGAAAGGAGTCCATTTGAAACAGATGACCCAGTCACATATTTTAAAATTAATCCTGGCCTCGAGGGGTTATATCAATGCCAAGCTAACGTCTTGCGATGGCATATGTACCTTTGTATTTAATTTTCTGATCAGCTGTCGGGGTTTGGCAGCCCGCGCCGCAGCCACCTGTGTAAACTGTAGGAATGCAATCAAACCAGACACATACTAGGCGATTCGTGCGGTGCAGCGTCAAGTATGATTAGTTCTTTTATATCACTATTGGTCACTGTGCTACTACAGTGACGGACTGCCCTACTTCATCTACCGTCACATCTTACACGACCATATCCGTCACTACTATTGTCTGCCCTATAAACAGCACCGCAACTGCCGTTCCTACCGGAACCACCACAGATACTCCCATAGAAGTTACAACCACCTCTTCATTCACCTCTGTGTACCGTGGTAGTAGTTCGAGCGGGTCGAGCTCTACCAGCACCACACGCCTACTAGTCTTCCTGTCGTGGCCTCTGGCGGTCGTGCAGAACTGCCGGCGTTCACCGTAATTAGCCTAGCTATCCTAGCATCGCTTTTTAAAACTCTTTAAATATAACAGAGCTCATAAGGCTCTCAGGTTACACAAGTAAGCAGCTCGCGATACTCGTGGATCAGTTGCTTGGGCACATCAAACTTTGTTTATCAGCAAGTAAGCAACTCAGAGCCAGAAAATCGTCCATAAAATAATACTAGATACGTAGAGATTCGCCAATATTATATGTGTAATTCGCAGACATTATAAGTATATTGTAACATGAATGGCTGGGACTAGGTTATTTCGAGCGTGCCTCTGTTTTTGACCCGGTAAGTGGCCAACAGTGTCGCGTTTTGTGAGGTAGTAGAGGGTGCGTGGCACGTGCAACGGTACGGGCTTAATAGAAAATCGATGGTAGGCAATCGATGACTGATTTTGGTACTTGTATTCGGCTTCTAACTTCTACGTAAGACGACGGTCGTCACTTGCAACTGTTGCAAATTACGTCAAATCAGGTTAAAATCTGTTAATAAGACCTAAATTAAAGCTATAAGGCGGGATTCGAGTTGTTTTTTCTTTTACTTAAATGTACAAATCTGGCTGGTCACGTTGCATTTCTGTAACTGTCGCTTAATCGACTGCGCCCCGCCATCGGAACTTCAAGGGTTTCTGGGGTCGACAAGCGTTTCGCAACATTTCGGCCTTGGTGGTTGCAAATCCTCCAAGAACGTCATGGAGCAACCCATGCGCATGATGACATGATCCTCATGACTCGTTCTGTTTTCGGCTCCTCCGGTAGGCTTCTGCAGATGTGCATGACATTGTTCCAGGTTGGATTCAGGCCAGGGCACTCCGTATACCATGGATCGATTTGCATTGACAGGCAAGACAAATATAGGAATTGTAAAGAGAGGTATCGCTGATATGTTACTGTATTTCACATGCTCGTTCGGGTGGGGGTCGTCCACTGTGTTTGGCTAGATTTCTCCTATATAAAGCTCTTAGGGTATCACGACCTTCGGCTCTGAGAAATCATCGCTCGTTCTAGAAATACAGTGTTGAATATTCAAATACTAAACTTTTAACCCAAAATGAAGATTATTCTCCTCATCACCCTCGGTACTTCGCTGGCTGCAGCCATGCCAGGTAAGTTTGCACCTCTCGTGCCTGAAGGGATGACATATCCGACTAACAATCTGCGCATAGCCAAAGCAAATGGCAACAACAGGGGAAATAGCATAGCAAATAGTGCAGCAGACCTGGCGAATAGTATCCAGGGAGGCAACGGAAACAATATTGCGAACAGTGCCGTGGGGCTAGCCAACAGCATCCAGGGTGGTGGAGGCAACGTTGGCGGCGGTGGTGGTAAGGGGGGCAACGTTGGTGGCGGTGGTGGTAAGGGAGGCAACGGAAATATCGCAAATAGTGCTGCTGGTCTAGCTAATAGTATTCAGGGCGGCAACGGAGGCGATATTACCAAGGCAGCGTTGGATCTGGCGGCTAGTATTTCGGGTGGCTCTGCCGGCTTCAAATAAGCGAGTTTCCACTCTCATTAAGGCAGCGGCTCAGCGCGACGATAACGAAGAACATTAAACGTCTAGGCTTTGGTTCGTACAAGTTCTAGCAAAATACAACAACCATATGTTCGCATTACAAGAACGGCGGGCGCCGTCATTGGAAACTCAGTGTTCAGTGGAAGGTCGCGTGTCTAAACCTGTTCCAATTGAGGTGTTCCTGAGCGGCTACATACCTCATAGTGACTACGGATAGCTTTATCTAACTGGGGAAATTTTGGACACAGTGCCGCTAAGCCGCAACAACCCTGCCCAAGGGCTGCCCTACAACCCAATATTCTGTTGATAATGGCGCGATATTTCGCAACACTGCCAGCAGCAGGCTAGGAGAACAACTGCGAAGCGCCTGCACACGATAACGCTAGAGGGAAGGTTATAGAACAGCTAAACGCATTAAGCGATGCCAATTAACAACATATGCCATTCAAATACAATAAACGGTGGAAGAGAAATAAGGCAGTCCAGAGATAGGGTCTAACTAAACGAAAGATGGGCTACCTGGCCTCATGGCCAGTCGTCGACCTTGTTTCATCTTCAGACTGTTATTGAGCGACCTCGTACCAATCACAATGGTAGTAAACTGCAGCGTAATGATTCAGCATGTTGCCATATAGGGGTTCGTAGACGAGATGAGTTCAGCAGAAGGAAAAAAAGAAAAATAGAAACAGCACTATAAAACGGAGTTACAAATGAAACCGGAATATAATATATTATTTTGAAACAGGAAAGAAAAGTGCTCGCTTTCAAGGCCACTACAATTTCTAGTTTCAACTGCGCCGTTGAGAATTGTTAGTATTGTACTTGGCACTGTGGGTGATGCAGTGGCGAATGCTCAGATATGGCTGGCAACCGACTGCAGGAGCGCACTCCATCAGCAGATGTCCTACTAGCCACCTCTACGAGAACGAAATCAAGTCGCAAAGTTTCTACAATGCCCTCAAAGGGACACTTGTCTGGACTATGCTGAGCCTAGCCCCGGGATTCTAGCCGCGTGGCCTCATTGACACTGACGCCCATCCAAAATCCCATTGCCAGCCAGCCTAACCTCCTGAGACATAATTTTAGAGTCGGAAGCCCCCCAACTCTGGAGTTCCCTCCATCGCTGTAAAATTGTACATATGCAGCTTCTAGTTCAAATACAGTGACGTAGGTTTCGTAGTTCCTCTCATACGCATTGACAGTTGGTCGGTTGAAACAGAAGCGCTCGTCGAGCAGGTAAAATGCTGTTTCTGCGCCGTTGACACTCACCGCAACCGGCCCGCTTGGCAGGCGTATGTCTTTCTTGCGCGGCGATAGCACATTAAATGCATCAAAACATCCCGTGCTATCGCCATTAATAATTCTCACGTCAAATTCACATGCAATGCAATCAAAGACAGCCAGGTTATCAAAGGCGTATGGGCTAGAAAGCGCATGGGCTAGCAAAGCCAAGATCTACACCTCGTCCTCTATTGGATCCTGGAACTGCCGAAGAAATCTGCCGTTACTTTGCTCCCGAGAGGCTATGAGCCTTGTAATTCCCTGCGCCAGTATAGAGAGAAATGTTGAGGGCCATTACGCGTCGCTGCAAGGTATCTCGTTCCCCGCGGCATTGGTGGCTACAAAAATGACAATCACATGAAAGATTCAAGGCTAGGGGAGGATCGAGCCTGGTTTAATCAAACTGCCGCTACACGTCACGGAATTAGCATGTGCTCACAATCACTGACACTCACTCCAGCGGTGTACCCGAACGGATGCGGAACATGTCCAAGCGAATGAGGTGCTGCGCCGCAGCTTCACCTCGCGTACACTTAACAGCAAAGATCCAGCATGCATAGCGATCGCCTTGTCAGCCCTGAAGGATTCGGGTCGGGTGGTGGGTTAGGGTGAGTGATGGAGCTTTGACTGGGCTTCGATCATAAAACTCCCCAACAATTTTGTGTTCCCCGCCGTCGAGGTGTCATGTGAATATACCAATGACGCGCGATGCATAAGCCAACACTTTCGTGTTCCCCGCCATAGACCTGACATGTGAAAACACCAATGAGCCGTTGCGCTTTGATTAGCATGCACAAGGCTGGCTAGAAATAGGCACCAGAGCTAGGAGTACCGCGGGGCCCCGGTGCGGAGGCGGAGCTGCTCGTGGGTTGGCAAGTCCCGGTGCGGGGTACGGCGCTCCGGGGAGCAGCTAGCTACTAGTGTATTGGTGGCTAGTCGGCTTGGCGGCCGTGCGTTCTCACGGCCTTGATTTATTATAAAACCCCCCATGCTACGCCCCCCAGCGGTGCTCGAAATCAACAATAACGAAAAAGCCGGGCACAAGACAAGCGATGACGGCCATTCGAGAATTCCCTTTTGGTTGGATTATAGCCACCAGCGCGATAGGATGCGCCCTTCCTAAACTGCTGCATATCAGCCTTCCGGAAACTGGGTTCCCAGAAGCATCAGTTTACGCGGCCATCTTTTCAGTCGTCTTCGGTCTACAAGCTGGCGCATTTGTACTGTATGCCGTCTTGATCTATCCGTTTTTCACCTCGCCCTTCCGCCACTTGCGCTCACCTAAAGGTGGGCTGCCGTTTTTTGGGCATGGGCGAGACTTGCGTCTGTATGGCCCAGGCCACATGGCTAGACAATGGTACGCGAATCCTGCTTTTGCTGAGCAATCTACTCTCTGCCACATGAAGTTAACGAGTGGGTCAGGTACGCGGAAAATGACGACGACAGCCTCATGCGCGTCCTTTGGCATGGCAATCAAGAATTCATTTTTGTCCGCTCGCAGCATGCCCTTGCCGAAATCCTCGTGAAAAACAGCTATCAATTTGAGAAGCCCGAATTTATTCGTGGCTTCCTGTCAGTCCTCATTGGCTGGGCACTCCTCACAACCGAAGGAAACGAGCACAAGAAACAGCGTCGGAATATGCTTCCAGCATTCTCGTTTCGCCACATCAAAGATCTTTACCCTCTGTTCTGGCAAAAGTCCTGCGAAGGCGTTGCTGCCATGACTGCTGCGTACCGGGAAAGCTACCAAGCCGCGACTGGTCAAGCGGAGATGGAGATCTCGGCGTGGTCCACTCGCAGCGGCTTGGACATCATCGGTCTCGCCTCAACTGGCATTGACTTTGGTGCTATTAAAGATGCCGACAACCCCCTGGCACGAAGTTACTATTGCCTCAACCCGTCCCCGTCTGACTTTGCCCTTATTGGTCTTCGTGCATTTCTCCCCCAATGGACCATACCATTTCTCCCCATTCCACGAGTATGGTCCATCCAAAAAGCCGCGAAGCACATTCGAGGCGTTTGCGCGGACCTGGTAAAAGATAAGAAGAGACGCCTAGCAAATAAAGAGGATATTGGTGTGGATATCCTCAGCGTGGCGCTATCCAGTGGTCTATTCACTGACGAGAACCTGGTCGATCAAATGATGACCTTTCTATCCGCGGGCCACGAAACAACAGCGGCATCTCTGGTATGGGCGATCTATCTGCTCGCAAAATATCCTCACATGCAAGAGAGGCTGCAGACCGAAATCCGGGAGAAGCTCCCCTCTCCTGACAGCCCCAATCCGGAGATAACCAGTGCTGATATTGACGGCCTCCCATATCTCAACGCCGTGTGCAATGAAGTTCTCCGCACGCATGGTCCAGTCGCAACCACAATCCGCGAAGCGACTGGCAACACCACTGTGCAGGGGCAGTACATCCCGCGCGGCACCCTTCTCATCCTCCCCATCTGGGCACATAACACAGATCACATGCTCTGGGGGCCCGATGCTCACGAGTTCAAGCCTGAGCGCTGGTTGAGTCCGGAGCTGGGAGGCACGAGCAAGACCAACGCAGCCAGCGGTGGTGCTACGAGTAACTATGCTTTTATGACCTTTATCCACGGCCCACACAGTTGCATTGGCGGAAACTTTTCAAAATCTGAGATGGCATGTTTGCTTGCAGCCTGGATTGGCCGATTCTCGTTTGAGCTCAAGGACAAATCGTTGCTGGATGAGAGAAATTTACACATCAATCCTAGTGTCGTGGCTAAGCCTGAAGGTGGGTTGAACATGTTGGTCAAGGTGGTTGAGGGCTGGTAGCAGCCTTTTTGTTTTTGCCTTTCTTTCTTTACGATGAAGCGGGTTTCAGTGAGCCCACCCCAGATAGTAATAGGAGTAGCTATATACCAGGGAATCTACGAGGTCGCGCTAATATATGAGGTGTCACTAAAGGGGATTGAATGCTAGAAACATCACCAATAGCAGTAAAACTCGGCCTTCGTAAGTTCCCCGCTCGTTCTTATTGATCAGATTTATAACAGGACTTAATTGGAAAGAATTCAAATATTTCACAAATCTATATCGGCTAAACAGGCTAACTATCCATAGTTAGCATTGTGCTGTGCCTCTATCAGGACTGTTCAGCACTATATTTCCATTTCTATGCGCCGTTCAGTGCCACAGCATGAGCCCACCACTCCGTTGTTGTAAGACTTTTCGATTATTTGAAATGCTTTACTTATAGCAACAATGATACTTAATGAACTGGTCAGACATTGACCGAATAAGTCATGCGCAAGCCAGTGGCTAAATCGGACCAAGACACAAAAGCACCTGAGTACAGCTGAAGGCCACTAGCCATCAACCAGCTCGGCCAGAGCTTTTTGCGCGAAATAAGCCGCGCTTCCGCAACTAGGCAAAATTGGACAAAAAGGCTTTCACGAAGGACTGCCAAACAGTAGAGGGCGAGCCGAAATGTAAAAGCGAGAGTCACGAAGCTATTTAACGGATCGACAAATGTTAGGGATGAGATGGTGAATAACTATCTTTCAGAGTCCCAGCTATTTACTTGGTCTCGGCCTTACTCGCCGCCCATCGCTCAGCGGGAAGCTCATAGAGTGCATCAAGCTCCTCATGCTCGGGGTGCTCCTGCGGCGTCTCCGTTGGCACGTCCTCCACGTAAGCAAACCCCAACCGCTCTAGCGTCTTCCTCGTCGCCGCGTGCATCCTCATGGACAAGGCCGTCATGCGTCTCAGCTTCTGCGACGTAAAAGCGTACTCTAAAACCGCCCGCCCGCCCTCCGACGCTAGGCCCTTGTGCCAGTACGCTGGGAGAAGCCTGTACCCGAGCTCCGCCTCCCTTTCGGCATCGTCCCCTTCGGCGGGTATCAGCGCCCAGAGCCCAACTGGCGTGTCGGTGTCACGAAGTGAACCAATCCAGACCCCGCGCGGTGGCTGTCTAGTAGCCATGGCAAGGCACCGGGCGTGGGAGGCAACGATTTCGTCGCGGGTGGCTGGCCGGCCCATGATATAGCGCTGAACTTGGGGATCTGTATTTATTACCATCTCAAATGGAAGATGCTCGTCCGACAAGGGGACGAGGGTAAGTCGCTCTGTGGATAGCGTTGGCAGCATTTTTGTCTTGGACAGCCGCGGCGTTGGTTCATGGTTGGGTTACTCGTGAGCTTTTGCGATACTCGTAGCACGAGTTAAAACGTGGAAACGCAGATGACTCATAGCTATTCAGAAGCATAACTAGCCAATCCCCACATCCACATACTAGACCCTCCTCTACCAAGGTACGGTGACTTCTATCTAGGTGATAGACGGATCTGTTTCTTCGGAAATGAGTCAAGTTGAAAGATACAGGGTAGTACGCAGAGCAGCATTGTAGGCTTGCAAGTCCGCCAAGAGATTCACTGTCAATAGTAGGGCTAGTTATTACTTGGATTGATTCATAGGCGGCAAGACTAGCTGTGCCAGCTTTAATTCTTTGTTCATTACTTATGAATCTTCATATCTCTATTTTATGGTCTGGATTACTTGGTTTCTTTCAATATCCGAATGATCCTGTCGCTGAATTATTTCCGTGATCGGATAGCGATTAGGTGGCCTTGGGTCCTAATCGGGCGCCGCCTGAGCTTTGCCAAAAATGCGGTCTCCGTCGAGTTATTGGTATGAAACCGAGCTGCATGAAAGGGCATCTTGGGCGCGATCCAAAAAAAAAAGGGGGTGTGGGGGTCCTGAGAATCGTGCCTCTCAGCCGAAACTGCAGCGAGAGATGATGTAGGGCTGATTAGCAAGCATTATTGTCGGCTCGACTTGGGTGCCAGGCTGACCTGCATGACGATAGTGTGCAGCCCAAGTCCAAGTTTCTCTTTTGCGGCTCCAAGTTGTCCACCGTAAGGATTGCAATAAACCTAATTGCCCAACACGATGACATGAGTATGGGGCTCGCCTAAATTTCAGCTTTGTAGCCGTGGACACACGCTTGTGGCTGGCGTGGTGCTTGGCACTCGTTTCGTTTCAGCCGCACACGGGCACATGAATTCTCGAGGGAGCACGATAGTTGATTTGATCATGCTCTCCCTGCATTCTCACCAGAAAAGAAACATCGCAGTACATACCGAAAGTCTCTAGGGGACACCAGCGGGCGACTCGTTTAGCCATGGCTGGTTTCGACCTGCTCACCGATTGCCAAAAAGGATGCGTCCAGCCGCTTATGAAGAGTATCGGTTGTGCCGACAGCGACTTCAAATGCTTCTGCTCTAAGGATGTGCCATCCGACGCTGGGCTTCAGATGGCAACCTGCATGCTTACCAAGTGCCTGTTAGACTCTGCAGGTGAGCCAATTGCGCACACTTTCCCGCCGCGGACAACCTTGGCCTCTGTCAGGGGCGGATACTAACATATGACATGGGGCAAGATCCCAACCTCCAGGCAAAACTGATAGATGAATGCAAAAAGGAAGGGGTAACAGTCTCGCTCGGGTCGGATATCCTAGGCAGTCTGGGTGGCGCAACCTCAACCTCGTCCTCGGGGCAGACATCCGCATCAATCCCGCCGACAGCTGCGTCCAATCAGAGTAGTGGCACTTCCTCAGCTGCGCCCACATCGTCACGAACGTCACAGGCATCACAGCCATCGGCATCTGACAGCAGTGCCGGGGCCTCGCCCAAATCGTCGGGTCTGTCCGCCAGCGCGGCCGCCGGCATCGGCGTGGCTGGTGCAGTTATCGTCATGCTCCTGCTACTTGGTGCCTTTTTGTTCTGGCGACGCCGGAGACGTGATGTAAGAGCCGCAAGCGACAAAGGCGACACGATGGCGGCAGCAGGGAGTGAGCTGGGAGGCACCGGCATCCATGAGGTGTATGGCAGCTACACTCATACTCCTGAGGTGGAAGGCAAACACCGGGCGTCTGCCGTGTCCAGTCCGTCACCTGCCAGGACAAATCCCACACAGGTGTATGAGCTCCAAGGCACGATTCCCGAGGCCGCCCATCAGATGAGAGAGACCGTACAACACGAGCAGACGACAAAATAGTACAATTGGCCAATATACATAACCTAAATAGACACGTCGATTTTAGACCCAAAATAACTGTTTCTATGGGAATGTGAAGTTGCCATGCATTGCAGTTCCCCCAAGAGAAGCGATTGACAACAGCACAGCTTCGTGGGATTGACTGCCCGGCCTATTTCGCCAAATGTAGCGGCGTTTATTACTTCCCACCACTGAGACTACTTAGGACTATATTTGGTGTCTGTCCTGTCCTGACTTGGGACTTGCTTAAGATAATGCAAAATATTTTCCTAAAACCGCCCTCTGCCACGTCATGTTTCTGGGGTGGAGCTTGGTCTACTTGCTGGTGAAGATTATTCTCGCTTTTCACCTCAGTTGATCGTCGCCAGTCGCATACAATCTTGTTGGTACGCACATCCGAGACGTCGCGTGGAGCAGGCACAGCTGTCGATGCATGGAAAATGATGCTGCGAACCAGATGCCCTGTACCTGTGTGCATCTGGCCATTGTCCGTAGTCTGGGCATAATCACCAGAATCACAATACGTTGTTTCCTTGATAGGTGGGCCTACACCAGCCATCTATAAAGGGCCTCGCCATAGTCATAAATAATACTTAGGGCTGCTTATTTTTTTAGTAAACTCTATTAGTGTTTATTAGTGTATTAGGGTTAGACTAGATATAAAATAGAAAAGGCCTCTGTATCTATTACTTCCTTACCTGTGGTGTCCTATAGGGTTACTTGACAGTAGAACGGCCACAGCTTCTTCCCACTTACGCGACTGCGCTATGTCTATGACGGTGCGGTCCAGCTCGTCTCGGACCTCGAGATCGACACCAGCCGCCATAGCCAGCTTTCTGAGCATCTCCAGGTCACCATTCTCCAGGGCTTGCATGATGCCGTTCCAGCCGCGGTACATCTTGTTGGGGTCAGCGCCCTTCTCCAGCAGCATGTCGATGATCTCGCTGTGCACGGTCTGGCAACGTCGCAGTGCCTTGACGAGGGGCAAGTGTTCGCCTGGTGCATTGACATCGGCGCCACCCTCGCCGATGAGGTAGGCGACGATTTCGGGGCGGCGCTCGCGAATTGCCGTCGTGAGCGGAGAGAAAACGCCGCCGTTGCGGTCCTCTACCGACACGCCGGCGGCGCGCAGCAGCCTGACCGATGCAAGCTGGTTGGCCTCGACAGCCCGCTCCATCACACCCTTGAAGGCGCGTGGCTCTTGAAGTGCAGCCAAGATTCGTTCAAGAATTGGCGGGTGGCGCACGGCCATGCACACTGGCCAGTCTTGGCCGCGAACATTCGGGTTCGCGCCGTGCGCTAGCAGCATATTGACCATATCGATGTTGTTCTCTCGAATCGCCGTTGTAAGTGGCGTGCGGCCGGCAGGGCATCGGTCGTTGGGGTCGACGCCGGCCTTCAACAGCCAGTCGAGGACATTGGGGTTTTTCATAGACACCGCAGTCTCCGCAATCCCCTTTGGCGTGTCGAGTTTGGCGCCTGCTGCTACGAGCGCCGGCAGAAAATGCTCGCGGTGATGTGTTATGCATTTGAACGCTGGATACTCGCTCGCTGGGATGTTGGGGTCGGCTCCGCTGCGGAGCAGCAGCTCGAGGATGTCGGCGCGGTTGTCGCGAATTGCCGTGCACAGCGGCGTGTAAACGCCGTCCTTCTTAGCATTCGGGTCTACTCCCGCCTCAAGTAGAATACGAATCGCCTCGATACTGTTGATGCTTGTGGCCAACTCCATTATGCCAGACGTCTTCTTGTGGTCGGCAGCCTTGGCAAGCAATATTCGCAAGCACTCTGGATTGTGTACGGCTGGCCATAGCATGTGCTTTGGGCCGGGTAAGTTGGGATCCGCCCCGTGCTGAATCAAGCTGGCCACAATGTCGGCTCTCCCGTTGGTAATGGCCTCAAATAGCGCCGTCTTTCCCTCGCGGCTCTTCTCGTTGGGAGCCGCCCCGTAGTTGAGCAGCAGGTCAGTGAGCATCATTGGTGATGTCGCGCTAATCGACGCAATCAGGAGCGTATTATGGCTAGCCGTCATCTGATTTGGATTTGCGCCGAACATAAGCAGAGCATGTGTGAATCGCAGGTTACCAGACGAAGTAGCAATGGCCAACGGCGACTGGGTTCCTCTTGTCACGGCGTTTGGATCAGCCCCGTACTTGAGTAAAGCAATGGTGATCCTGAGGCTGGATTTGCTTGCAGCAATTGCCAACGGACTCTGGCCTTCACTGTCTACTGCGTTGGGGTTTGCCCCATACAGAAGAAGCAGGCGGACGCTCTCGCTATCCCGGTTAGCTACGGCCTCATTAAGAGCATGCATCTCAGCGCCAGTGTCAGGGGAAGCTCCACGGTCGAGAAGCTGATATAAAACCCTGTAATCGCCGGCGCGTACAGCTGAGACGAGGAGTGTGCCGTTGTCGGGCTTGTCGCGATCGACCATAGTCCGTGGCCGACTGCGAGGCATAGCCGAAGGTACACTGTCCATATGCACGACTTTAGAACTGTCCAGCTCAAGAGTTCCGATATCGCCAGCCAAAGAATCGAGTGCATAATCCATTGTTTCGTCTGATTTTTCCAATTCGATGGTCATTCGTGGCTTATCACCGTACCGGTCGCGTCCCTCGTTCGAGCTGCTGATCGAGTCCATCCTATATCTCGCCGCAGAGCCGTTTTCGTTGCTCCCAAAAGTGCGACCGCTGTGGCCGTTGAAGGAGCTGTGGCTAACCGAAGAGCCTTTGTCTGTGTCGATGGTGCTGGAATGGGGATTCGACAAAGGGGTCGGATGGTGACGGAGGACGCTGGATTGCTCCTCAAAGACGCGCTGCGACTGTGCATCCGGAATAGACGGTAGCGCGCGGTGCACTAGTTCGTCGACTGGCGAGCTTCCAAGGTGTTTGCGGCCTTCCGGTGGCTGTCCAGTGACAGCTTGTATGGCGGCGGCGAGACTAATACAGCCTATACCGAGTTCCTTTTCTGTGAACGTCGAGCCCAGCTTCCACTGCAACAGCAGAGAGCCAACTTTAAGGTCTTCTCGCATCTTTGTCGCCTCGAGCTTCACCTTTTCGACCTGATCGTTTGGGAACATTTTACCGAACTTGCGGCGCAGGCGACTCCCGGCAACCTTGCGTTCGTGGTCAAGAAGTTTCGTAAGCACTTGATCGAAAGTCTTTATGTGCCCTTGAGCGCCTCGCAGCTTCTTCTCGATGGCAGCAACTACGTCACCAGGTAGAGCCTGGCTCGGCGACGCAGCATCGGAAAGACCAGTATAGATGGAGGAGAGCTCACGACAGGCCCCCAGCACATCATTTGCGAGTGGAAGGAAACCGCGGGGCAACTGAGTGGCTAAAGTTGTGTAATCGGACATTTTCTCCGCAATACTGTCATAAGCCGAGATCAGCTCGCCGCAAAGCCGGAGGCACTGTGGCAGCGCCGTGTCCGTCCGAGGCTTGTCCATCTTCCGGACTGATAGATCATGAGGGGGCCCGATGGCGGTCGACGTCGGCGTCGTGGACGAGCTAGTACCACCAATCTCTCGCAGAGAGCCGGCAAAGTCGTGGGAAGCCGAGAGTACCGCTGACTGTAGACTGGTCGACGTGTGCGGTATATCCATAAGCAACGCCTCTTTATGGGAATAGAGCACCTCACCGTCCAAATGATCTTCGGGTGGGCTTGAGCGGAAAGAATACTGTCGCTGAAGTCCGCCGCTCATCTTTGTAGTAGGTGGCCAATACGCTGCACAAATATTTGAACCAGGCAGAGGGGCTGGACTTTAAACGTTTCGTCGCCTTATGTGAGCCGGGCCCGCCAACATAGCGGCAGATAACAGAGAGAGGTCATGGCGGATTTAGTGGCTGCTCTACGCATTGCGCAACTGGATATTGGCTGGAAGCATGGCCCTAGAAAACGGCAAGCTTTACTAGGATTCTGCTAAGTTCATGGTTGCGAGTCATGAAGTAGGGACCAGGGACGAAGATCGTGCGGACCGCTCGTGGAGAATCTCCCGAGTACCCTGGCGCGCTCGGTCGCACATTGTGGCTTACTGTAAACGAAGTACAGCTGTACGAATTCAAGAATGTCAAACACGGCACTGCCCCTCCCGTGGTCGGCTTGGACCGGCAACCTTGTACGGGGTAGTTCGGGGCGGCATGATCGCCTGGTGGTGCTTGCAAGATCAGAATTGAGACACGACTTTCTTACTCAACCAGATGTGAAAAAAAGCGAGACACTTACCGCGCTATGAGGCACTTCTAATAATGCTATATTTGGGTCAAGCAAGTGCTGTGGACGCCACTTTGTCTTGGACAAAACTTAAATATCGAACTAGGCTAGCTAGCGTGGTGCTGCGCACGCGACTGTTAGGCAGATGAGCGAGCGGTTTTCCCTGGCTGAGCGCTGGTATCAAGGGCTAAAAGTACCTGCCTGGTCAACCACATTGGGTACCCCGTATTCCTAGGTGCACTGCCACGCCAACCGTTGTAGCAGCCCTGTCGACGAGACTGATGTGCGCAAACACGCCAACGCAACGCTAATAAAGGCTGGCTCTCTTATGGCCGTACCGGGAAGACGGCAATCGAAATAGCGTAAAACAACGGTGACACTTTCCACGCAGAGACACGTGGTACGGTTGCACTTTTGACAAGCGGAACTCCTTTCTGCGCGCACGGACAGCTTGGTGGCGTTGTGGCAGCAATAGCGCAAATTTCTCCCGTGTCCATTCATTTCGGCTCGCCACGTTGGCGTGAAGCCTCTCAGCTGCCTGGCGTCGCCTTTCGGGAACTTGTGCTTTGCTGAACCTGTTTCAGGTCAAGCCGGGGCGCTTTCACGATTGGTTCCATCATCTGTCTCACCAGCGCTTTTAAACCCAGTGGCTTTCCTGATATAGCTTCGCATCGTCCATTTCCTTTCGTCGACCCGAACTTGTTCTTATCCTTGACTTCCGTGGCGTCGCTCATGGTAAAACACGGGTTACTGTATGCGTTTTGGTGAACGTTCCTTGTGCTAGCTAGTGCAAGCCATCGCGATCCTGAGCTCTAAAGGGTACTGTCGACTGGGGTGCATCACGCGCAAATAACTCTCGCAGTCCTTCATTATTCTTCTTGTCCTGGGGTAGCACAACCTGGTAGCACCCCTGCCAGCGAAGTCCCCCTTTTATCAGTACGACTGGGGTGCCTACCAAGGTACTGACAAGGCTCTCTCAAAGCTTACAATGGCATGTGGGGGACAAAACCGACCGCCGCTGGCCACATTTACCTCACTAACCAAGACTCTATAGAGGACCAGCTAGAAACTCAAATATTATGAAATAATTGTCAATAAAATATGTGATCGATTTCGTACAGGGGAATCCGATTTGCGAAATACTTTTGCCTTGTTTAACCGTGATTGTACTCTAGTCAATAGTGAGTATATCTTTGAGTATCGGCGGCGGTCCGTTTTGTCCCTGGGCGCACCATATGCCCCCTTGAATGGAAGACGCTGTAGCACAACGCCGAACGCCTCGGCACACTGGTTGCTCCTCAGTCGCCGCCGCACGGTTCACGTCAAAGTACTGCGAGACGGCAGCCATGGAGGGGAACTGCAAGAGGCCCATGAGAATGCCCTGCAGGACTGCTTGGCAGAGCATGAACTGCCAGTACGACTTGCAAAGACTAAGCAGCATCATGGAAACAACGTAGAGGGCGTGCTGCTTCTCAGCGGCCGGCGGGGAGTCGTTGGCAGCCATGGGGGTGAATGAGTGTTATTCTTTCTAGTGACAGGAACCGGGCGCAAGGGGAATAGCTTTGGAAATGGATACGGACGGGCTTGGCTGCCGCGTGTGGGCTGAGGGAGCGTGCCATGCTTTTGGTTTTATACGTATGTTTGAAAATCATGGTGTTTGCCCGAGTTTGGGCCATCTAGAACAAACTCGGCTTCGGTTCGGATCTGACGAGAAAAAAAAAGTGGCAACATGCAGAAACAAAGGGAGTGGAATTCCCGTCCTATGTGCGGGTCGCAAAGTCGGAAAATAATGCCCGAGGCTTGCATGAAGATTGAAGTGTACAGCCTCGTATGAGCTTGCGGCTTGTAACTCGGCTTACAGCTATCTTGTGTATTTTGGGAGTGTGGAGGGTCAAGCAAGTCAAAGTCGGCAAATGCGGCCGATTTCCTGCAGAACCGCCACGGACAGAGAAAAAGGGCAAACAAGTGCTAGAGTAATTATTTTCGCGCTCCGCTTCGTAATTACGACAATTTATGCACCAACAATCCTCGTCTCTCGTGTCGATAGAGCCCAGTTTCTGTGCAGCAAATGACCACAAGCTGCAGCCGTTTGCCGAGAAACAGGCGCCAGCCCGATTCCGAGTTTACCATGCACACGGTGAACCATGATAACAGCTACATCAGCCGGGGGAGTCCTGCCAAATCCTGCTTTGTGCTTTGCTAAACGAGCGCGGCACCCGGGATTTGCTGCTGGCATTCACCTGGTGGAACAGTGAGACTACCTGACAACGCCATCGCGAGACATCGTGCGCACCTTGCCAACAGCCGACCTGTCTCCTGCATCGACAAACAAACCTCGTTGACCCCAGAGCAGCTCGGGCTCGGTATTCCTCCCGCTGGACTGACAAGCTGATCTGCTCCGCGCGACCAGGCTCTCAAGCTCAGTGAGTACTAGGTAGGCTTTACATCACCATGGCACCAGCACCCAAGGCTGGGCCTGGACGGCCATCAGTGTAAGTCCCGTGACGGTTTGTTACCTTGCCAGACTTGGCTGAGATGGCTGCACAACCAGGTCCTGCTCCGTTTGCCGAAAGCGCAAGCTCAAATCCGACCGCCAACACCCTTGCCGAAATTGCCTACGATCGCGGTCCAAGAACCCACAGCGAGATTGTGTCCATGACGACGCACCGCTTTTGGAGTCCGCGCGGTCGCGACATCGCCGGACATCTGTGAGCCTTCTCCAGCGGCGGATGACGCCGTCATCTACCCCTGGGCTCGTCTCACCAGCATCGGGGCACGCTTCGTCCGACGATGCAGATGCGCTGGTGGTCCCGCGCCTGCTTGTGCCAGCTGTGCCTACATCCCGTCTGCATGCCGCCGTTTCAGCCACCACACAATCCTACCCATCAGCGTCTGAACCCCATTCTGTGCGAGGTCCCAAATCGCTGGTGAGTGAGGTCTGCTCAGCCCACCAGCCAGTCGAGAGCGCCTTTTTCGGAAACAAAAAGACTGGTGACCGCGGCGTGACACACAAGTCCCGGTTCTTTGGTCAAAGCCATTGGCTCACCACCATTATGCTGGTACGTTTCCCGCGCGGCGAAGGCTGCATCGCGTGATTCCGCGTCCTTGCTTGGCTGACTGTGTCTCCAGTTTCGAGACCTAGCTCAGACAATCGCTGCAGATTTATCAGTCGAAAGCTCCACAACACTTTCGGCAATGCGCAAGTGCAAAGCCCTGGCGAAAGAGATCAAAGTCCAGAGAACACCAATCTGGCCAGCGCCGCTCAAGGCCGCTCTGCCCGCAAAGGACTTGGCTGATGAGTTGTTGAATTCCTACCTAAATTGAATTGAATTGAATTGAATTGAATTGATTATGTCCGTTTGCGCCCTAGAGTAGGCTTTTAGACGTACTAACGAGCTATCTATGGATAAATGTGAAGTCGTACCCACTTAGTAGGCCCCTATAAAGCATAACCTACGCCTATAGTCTTACTAGTTACCCCTAAAGTCCTTCTCCTTACTATTATCCTCTAGCTATAGTAGTTTTATATTAAATAGTAGTTATCTATCTATATTAATACCTATTAATAGGATTATAATATTACTAATATTCTATACTTATAGTAGTAACTATAGGTATATTATACTAATAACTTTTATCTCCTAGTCTTTTTATAGGGACTAATAAAAGCCTTACTATTAGTAGTATATATTACTAAAAATAAAGGAAATAGGATAATTATTTAATAAGTAATATAAACTACTTAGGCTAGATACTATATAGAGTATATTAGGTTTATATATTCTATATAATATTATATATACTTATTAATCTTTAAGTAGTAAAAGTTAGTAATATATATATATACCTTATAGGATCTATTAAGGAACTTCCCTATTATTATCTCTAGGTTAGGTATTAATTAAACCTAGAGGTAGTTAGGGACTTTCCTATAATAAAAAAGATAGGTAGGTAACTTCTAGTACCTATAAGAGTACTCTAGTATTGTTTATCTAAGGTAGAATCTCTTATAGTATTCTATAAAGTCTTTATATTATAATTATACTATTAGTAGATAGCTAAGTAAGTAATAGAGGAGGTTAAGCTCTAAGAGTTTCTTTAGCTTAACTATAAGGCTAAGTTTTAAGTACTTTATTTATTTAATTAATACCTATTAGGCTTAAAAGTTAATTAAGATCTACTTTTTTATCTACCTCTTCCTATAAGAGATAGAGGATAGGTATTTATCTATAGGGACTATAGCCTTATATTTTATAAGTTAGTCTACTATCTTATTATTAAAAATACTAATATATCTTAATAACTATTTAATTAAGATTAGGTATAGGTTTTTATCCCTAATCTTCTAGAAGTCTTAAAAGTATACTTATAAAGAGTCTACTACTATTATACTAATATAGTTAATTATAGATATATTATTTATATAAATAGTAACTAACTTTAGGTAATTATTCTATTATATAATTACTTTTAGTCTAGTAAGTACCTTATATACTTTAGTATTAAATACCTCTTATTATCTTAGCTACCTAGAACCCTAGTCTAGAAGCTATCTATAGTAGAATATAATAAAGCTATATTTTACTATATTAGGCTCTATTTTAGAGTTATTATTAAAGACTATATAGCTAACTAGCTAGCTAATAAGCTACTATTTAAATTTTATTATAACTTTATTTTTAGTATATTACTCTTTAGGTCTTTCTATTTAGATATTACCTAAGAAGTATTATAGGATTAGTCTTAGTTATTTAATCTAATATATATAAAATATAGTCTATAGGAGTCTTAAGTATTATAGGGCTATTTATTCTATAATTAATAGTTTCTTATTTAGCTTAATCTCTCTCTATAACTAATATAGTCTTTTATAAATTAGGTATACTTTATCTAGTATAATATACTATACTATTATATACTCTTAGATATAATAAAGGAGGAGGCTTATTAGTAGTATACCTACTTCTTTCTATAGAAATTCTAATAGTATTATCTTTTATATAGATAAGATTATCTTATATATAAGGTTTAGTATATACTAGATCTTATTAAGGTTTATCTCTAATATATAGTTATATTTTAGATATAGATCTATATTTAGTCCTAATAACTAGGTATTTAATCTATAGAATAGGATAGATATAGTTATAGCCTATACTATTTAGTAGGCTATTATTATAGATATACCTTATATAATATTATTTATTACCTAGAGGTAGTTAATTACCCTATAGGCTTTCTATATTTACTTTTAGATATAATTATTAAAGGTAAGTCTCTTATCTAGCTAAATACTAAGCTACCTTATAGATTATAATACCTATATTTCCTTATTACTATAGTATATAATAAGAGGTTAGTTATAGTCTATATTATATCTAGAGAAGTATATAATTTCTATCTTTCTAGGGTTAAAGTAAATTACTTTACCTCTACCTTAAGACTTTATTACTATAATTACTTTATTTACTTATCTTATTATATTTTCTAGTAAGTTACCTATAAATAGTATTATAGTATTATCTATATAGTTATACCTTTAGGCTAGGCTAATAAGGAAGTAGATTACTACTATTATTAAGATATATAGTATTAGGGAAATTAGGGAGCCTTATAAAAGGTTATACTTTAACTTTATACTTATTATAGTTATATCTTAGTATTATACCTTAGTTAGTCTATCTAGTAGGAAGCTAGTAATCTAATAGATTAGAAAGTTAGACTAGCCCTATTACTATAAGTAAAGAATTATATAGTTATAAAGGATTATATTAAAGGTATCTATAATATCCTTAATAACTAAAGTTATTACCCTTTTAGATATAAATACCTTTTCTATATTATAAATAAGTAATATAATAATATCTATAGTTAATTATTTTAGTAGTACTCTAGCTTAGTTAAGGTAGATAATATTATACTTAATAGTAGTATATATTATCTATCTTATAATTACCTACTCTAAGCCCTTATTAAGGTAAGATAGTAGTAATATTAGGTATTATAAGGATATATTACTTAAATTTTATTTATTTAGTTTTAATATTATAACTACCTTTACTATCCTAAAGACTATAGGGTAGTAGCCTATATATAGGTAGGTGTTATATAGTATTATAAGGGGGTATATAATATATAGCTAAGCTATTTATAGTATTTTTATTATAATTCTATTAGAGCTAAGGATAGTATTCCTTATTTATAGGATAGCCTTCTTAATCTCTTTTATTAGGATTATCCTTATAAAGGGGATCTCTTTAGTAAGGCTAACTATAGGTTACTATAGGTTAATAATATTATTTAATATATTATAGTATTCTAGCTTTTCCTTATATAGTACTATAGCTTTATCTATATTAATAGTATAGGTTATATTATCTACCTAGATTAAAAGGGATTATAACTACTATTTTAGTTTTATTTATTTTATAAGTTAGAAGATATTATTTAGTTTAGTAACTTTATTAATAATATTATATTAAAACTTTTATTTTATATACTTTATAGTATACTTAAACTTTAGTCTAGCCTACTATATTTCTTTACCTTATTAGTTATTATAGATATATTATATAATCTAAAGGTCCTTATATATATCTATATACTCCTAATTCTACTATAAGTAGCTATAGGTATAATAGCCTTAGCTAGCTTATCTATATACCCTTATAGAGTCTTAGAGGATCTCTTAGAGCTATTTAGTTATATCCTTAATTTAAGATTCTAAGTATAAGTTTATAGGTAGTAATTTTACTACTTTACCTATATACTCTTTAAATACCTTAATTTTATTTAGTATAGTAACTTAGACTTTTCTAGGTATTATTTAAACTAGTTTATAGTTTAGGATCTTAATCCTAATAGTATAGTATAGTAATCTAGTTATAAGATAGACCTTTATTATAGTAAAGGCTTTTAGTATATTAGAGAAAGTTAGGTTAATTATATTACTTCTTATTTTATATTTAAGTATAGTAGTTAGTTTATTAGGTTTATTTAGTAAATATAAATTATATCTTTTTATCTATTTATAAATATAATTACTATTCTATAAGGCTAGTTAGTTAGATTACTATAAATAGTAAAAGGTATTTATATTACTAATAACTATATAATTATTTAGTAGGATCTAGCTTTCTAGTATTAGGAGTATATTATTAACCTCTAGTTTATTATAGATATTAAAGATTATAATACTATTTACTCTTACCTATAGGAGATTATAGTATTTTATTAATATAATTTATTCTATTTAGAGTTTATTATTAATCCTAATATATATTATTATATAGGGGTATATATTATTATTAGACTAGAAGTTAATTAGGCTAAAGTATAGAAAGCCTAGGTAGTACTAGGTATAGTAAAGTTATTTTTATTTATTATATAATATATTTAGTTCCTATAAGATAACTATATTAAAGCCCTTTAGGAAAGTAAACTAGAGGGTAATACTATAAGCTTCTTTACTCTTATTAATATTTACTTAAAATATCTTAATAGTTATTAATAGATAGTATATATAATATTACTTATTTATTTAATACCTTAATAGTATTTCTTTATTATTTTATTAGTAATTAATCCTATTATTAGGCTTCCTATAGTAGGCTATTTAGGGGAGAGTATTCTAGGGAAGTCTAGACCTAGATTTCTTTAGCTATTAGTATATTACTAGATAGGTTTATATTTTCTAAGGGTATAATATTTCTTATAGAGTATATAGTAAGGAACTTTTTCTTTACTATTATTATAGATTATATTATTCTACTATATATAGTAACTAGCTTTTTTATTATAGAGGAGTAGACTATAGTTATATAATTAATACTCCTTAGTCAAGGTTATTATATTATATTAGTATTATTAATACTATCTTTAATAGTATTTTTTTTATTATTATTATTATAATTATTTAATACTTCCTTTATAGTAGGGTTATAGTAGATATTTACTTTATTACTATTTATATTACTATCCTTATAGGTATTATCTCTCTCTTTACCTACCTTATCCTTAGTTTTAGTTTTATTAAAGTCTTATACTACCTCCTCTTCTTCTTTAGTTTCTTCCTTATCCTTAATTATTTCCTTTATTATTCTAACTTCTTACTTTATTTTAGTATTATTATTACTATTTTATAGATACTCTTCTTTAGTACCTCTTATAACCTTATCTATATTTTCTTTTCCTCCTTTAATAAATAGGCTTATTATAGGTATTATCTCTATATTACCTTCTAATATATTATTTATTATTATTATCTTAATATTATATATTAGTAGGTTATTTAAGTTAGGTATAATATTTTTTATATTCTATCTTTTATAATTATTAATACTAAGTTTTCTAGTATAGGTTCTTTATAATTTAAATAGCTTATAATAGATATCTCTAACCTTCTTTAGTTATATATAGTATTATTTATTATCTATATAGTAAGGTCTATAGTAGTTTATATATTATAGTATTATCTTATATTTCTTTATATTATAGTCCCTATTAATAATACTATAGGTCTTATATATCTTTATTATAATATATTATATTAGTATATAGAACTACTAATAGTTTTAGTATTATACTAGTTATTTAGGTTTTATAAGGAGGAGTAAGTAGGTACTAAGGCTAAGGAGTTTAAATTTACCTTATATAGGTTTAATAAAGGATATAACTAGAGTTATCTTAATTAGGTTAGGGCTTAATTTACTTAAATAATACTACTAAATAGGTATTTAGCCTATTTATACTATAATCTCTTTACTAATAGTTTAATTAAAATTAAGTATTATTTTATTATATAAATATAGCTTACTTAGAAAGTCTTTAATTAAATATATATACTATATTATTTACTTCTTTACTATAGCTAGGTCTATATTTAGTCCCTATTACTCCTATAACTTAAGTATCCTTACCTAAATCTCTATATTATATACTATAATAGACTAATCTATATTTATAGTATTAATTATCTAAATATCTTAGGTTTTTAGTATAAGCTTCTTAAGTATAGTAGATTAGATTTAGTAGGCCTATTTCTTAAAAAAGGGAGACCCTTCCTTAAGGTAAAGTAGGACTTATTAATTAATATAGTTATTAGTTATAAGGGGCTACTAAAGTTAAGGGGTAATTTATATATCTCCTAGTATTTAATATATAATTATTTTTATAATATTAGTAAAGCTTATAGACTTTTAGTAAAGTACCTATTTACCTATTAGTAGCCTATTTAATATAGTTTTAGTAGTTTATAGTTTTAGCTTTAGGGTTTTATTACTATATTTTATACTTTCCCTTAAGTAAAGAAATTAATTTTAGTATTAAAGTAAAGATTTAGTAAAGTTATTAGTAATAATATAGATATAGCTATAATTAAACTTTCTTATATAGGCTATAATACTTTCTATAAAGGTATAGAATATATTAACTTATATAGTTATATATTCCTTCTCCTTTATAATAATCCTTTATATTTCTAACTCTAGATTAATTATATTAAATATATTAATAATTTTATCTTCCTTATTAATAAGGACCTTATAGTAATTAGTATTAAGGTTATAGTCCTTTCCTTAATATTAGTACTATTTATATCTATTTCTAGTAGTACTTATTAATTACTATCTTAAAGGGCTATTACTAGGTAAAAAGGGGTAGGTAATAACTATTATAGTACCTCTTAGGAGCTCTTCCTAAGTACTATAGTAGAAGCCTTCTAGGAACTGTTGGGGGCCCCTTACGCTGGTTATAGGTGTGGTTGATTAATCAATCGCCATAGCCTACGGCTATATAAGTGCACTAAGCAATTCGCTAGGTGCTGTTTCTTACTGATTATATGTCTGTGTTGCCGAATTTTTCTCTATAAAGGTGGGTACTAGTGTAGATGTAGAAGGAAGGTTGTGTGCCCACGCCTCTTGACCTAGTGCAATGTCGCGCTATAGGGTAGGCTATAACAGCCATTTAGGTGCATCCTAGCTACTAACGGTATCTTAGTAGTAGGTAATGC
>PHFE01000075.1:31622-53236 GCA_002796755.1 Paracorniculantispora psalliotae | reverse complement strand
TAAAGGAATTAATTAATTAATAAAATAAAGAGTAAATAGAATAATAATCCTAGCTTAATTAAGTATATAGGCTAGCTATAGTATTTATACCTTTTTAGTATAGTGAATTTCCTAGGGCTACCCTATGGCACCTGGCGACTTCTATGCTAATATAAGCCTATAGGCACCTCTATAAGTAACGTCTCTTTCCCTAACACATTATTTAGTATATTTTAATTTTTATAAGTTTTTTATTATATTAAATAATATTAGTATAAAATCTTTGAATTATAAATATAAAATAAAATATATAAAAAAATTATAATTAATATTATAAAATAATATTATAAAATTATTAAAATAAAATAATATATATATTTATTTATTTATAAAATAATATATTTATTTATATATTATTAAATATATTAATAAATATATATTAATTTATTTAATTAAATACTATATAATTAAATATTATACAATTATTATTATTAGTATATATTATTTATAGTTATTATTTTTAGGAAATATTATTTATATAGTCCTAAAATTAATATTTATATGGCTTTTCTTATATAATTAGCCTCTTATTAATCAGAAATTTTTAGCGCGCCTCACAGCGGGACCCAGATGTACCTTAGCGCTCCGTGCCCTGTAGCAGTGCCCTGTGGCAGAGGCTTCCAGCGCTCGAGGCAGCGTCAATTGACGTACCAATTGATGTACCAATTGACGTACCAATTGACGTATTAATTGATGTATCAATTGAGGCAGCGCCCTGTGGCTGGCTTTCAGCGCTGCAGGCCCTGTGGCAGCGCCCTGTGCGAGGCTTCCAGCGCTCGAGGCCCTGTGGCAGCGCCCTGTGGCAACCTTCCAGCGCTCGAGGCAGCGGTCGAGGCAGCGTCAATTGACGTACCAATTGACGTATTAATTGACGTATCAATTGAGGCAGCGCCCTGTGGCTGGCTTCCAGTGCTCCAGGCCCTGTGGTAGCGCCCTGTACGAGGCTTCCAGCGCTCGAGGCCCTGTAGCGTCACGTGCAGCGCTGGCTTCCAGCGCTCTGAAGTACCAACATTTTTTAGCCAATCAGAGCTGCTTATGTAAGAGAAGCCGCGTCCGTAGTAAAAATGCACCCGCGTCAATATCAATTCCCATATATAATGGCGAATATAGACCGCCCCGCTCCCTATATTAACCAAAGACCGTAGACTCCGAATACAGGTTGAAAATGATACTCGGGTAAAAAATCTGACGCTAATTATCGCGAGATACATATTTCCGTCCCTTGATTCATCCTTCAGTGTCTTTTTACGTGCTCGAAAGTGGGATATCTCCGCCACAGATCGGCAAACGCTAAGTTGGGAATACGCAGTTAATACGAGCCACGGATACCTCTACTTACAGGGGATTCCCTAACGAGCAAGGCCCGCCATGAAACGACAGAATTTCATCGTCACCTGCGACAACCAGGAGTTCAATCCTTTATTAACAGTAGCGCATTCAATCAGATGACTTTCTATGAGATGAGCGTTTACTGAATGGGCTTGATACTCAACGCCACGATGCTGGCCGACGCAAAAATCGCCAGACAGCCAGGTTACAAGGCATTAACCGCCGCCTTACATAGCTATTACACAGTTTCAGCTGACAGGGACAGGCATTCGCGATGTACAGAAGCGGACGAAGATGCGGCTCGGCATTTGGTCTTCATACGCCGAGTAGCCGCAGCATTGAAAGTGATTTGGAACGCACTCAGGTACCGTGGAAACCTGGTGCGCCAAGCTCCCCACCTGCCCTGACATGGGACTATCCGCGTATAAAAGTACAGCTAGGCAGATTCGTCTTCTTTTTCTTTGTAGCAGCGCAGACAAGACCAGGGTTTCGGCGTTTCCGTGTCTGTGAGAGGGATGCAATATTGCCGGAAAACTCTGCCCGGTACAGCTCAGCGACTACCGAACCATATAAGAAGTTATTTGGTAAAGCCTTACCGATGTGGGAACCGGGATGTACTATGGTCGGATGCTAGATGCCGTGCACTTAAGCCGCGCGCTACTAATACTAGAGTTTTTCGCTCTTCACACCAAACGTAACTGTCAAGCACAGCTGTCATTTTCAGTAAAATCAGCGGTTTGAAAGGGAAGAGCAGCATGGATCCATTACCATCGTATGATGCTGCGGTTCGCGGCCCATTGGTCACAGGTAAGGCTGATGCCCGCTATTAAACTAATTCATCGTGAACTTGAAGGCTGAAATTTTCTACACTAGACGACGGAAGAGTTGACGTTGACGTAAACTCGCGCCTCTTCCGAACACTGTCGCGACTCGTTCCGGCCGGACCGCCACCGTCCTACTGCGAGGACCCAAACGAGAAAGCCGCGCAGGATGAATTCCCGCTCAAACTTTGCATTGTCATCCAGGTTGTCGGAAGCCGTGGCGACGTCCAGCCATTTGTCGCTCTTGGCTGCCAACTCCAAAAGCACGGCCATCGTGTCCGCGTCGCCACCCACAATGTGTTTGCCACCTTTGTCCGTGAGCATGGCTTAGAGTTCTACCCGATCGGAGGGAACCCTTCCGATCTAATGGCGTATATGGTCAAGAATCCCGGCTTAATTCCCAGCATCAAGGCCGTCCGCGGAGGCGAAGTCCAGAAGAAGAGGCATATGGTGGCAGAAATGCTACGCGGCTGCTGGCAGTCGTGCCTGTGGCCGGACGTCGTCTCCGGCGAGCCTTTTGTCGCGGACGCAATCATTGCCAACCCCCCGAGCTTTGCGCATCTTCACTGCGCGCAGGCGCTCAAGATCCCCGTCCACCTCATGTTTACGATGCCGTGGAGCAGCACGAGGGCGTTCCCACATCCGCTTGCTGATTTGAAGATGGCCGAGAAGAGTGGCATCCAAGCCGAGGTTGCAAACTACGCATCATACCGTGTAGTCGAGTGGCTGACCTGGCAGGGGTAATTTGACCGTACTGGCCCCCTTTTCCAGGATAAGCTAACACTGTTCTGCTAGGCTGGGAGATGTTATCAATGATTGGAGAAGGTCCATCGAACTAGAGCCCGTGCCGACTTTCGAAGGGCCATTGCTCCATGAAGCTCTGAGTATCCCATTTACTTACTGCTGGTCCCCAGCACTTGTTCGAAAGCCGTTGGATTGGCCGTCACATGTTGGTACGTCTTGGGAGGCGCCTGTGCTCTTTTCTCTGAGAACTAACGTGAATCGATCAAGACGTGTGTGGCTTTTTCCTTCGAGAGCCACCAGAGTACCACCCCCCCGATGACATCCTCAAGTTTCTCGCAGCCAGCAAACGGCCGCCTATTTACATTGGCTTCGGTAGCATCGTAATCGAGGACCCGCAAAGCATGACAAAGATGCTCGTCGAGGCGGCACGTACGGCTGGAACACGGGCCATCATATCTAAAGGGTGGAGTAACCTCGGTGGGCTGGAGGACCCGGCTGTGCTATTTATCGAAGACTGTCCTCACGAATGGTTGTTTAGTCGAGTGGCTGCGGTTGTCCACCACGGTGGCGCGGGAACAACGGCCTGCGGCCTCATCAATGGCCGTCCAACGACCGTCATTCCTTTTTTTGGCGAGTGAGTCCATATCAAATTTTATCACGGTTGAGTATTTCCGCTCACACGCTCGCAGCCAGCCGTTCTGGGGCAGAATGGTCGCTGCCGCTGGTGCCGGACCTCAGCCAATTTCTCACAAAAACCTGAATGTTGATAACTTGACCAAGGCCATTGAATACTGTCTGTCACCGGAAGCCTATACTGCCGCGGGAAAGTTGTCGGAGGAGATGAAAAGCGAAGATGGCGTTGCAAATGCCGTGCGCTCCTTCCATGCCAATCTTCCTCTGAGCAGAATGCAGTGCGACATTCTCAAAGACGAGCCGGCATCATGGGTATACAATCAGCACGGTCGCCGGATTAGACTGTCTCGGCCGGCAGCGGCAATCCTGCTGGAGCATTTGAAAATTGAAAAGCGGAATTTGAAAACGTGAGTATGCGTGGAACCTCCTCAACCCCCCTTGATATGGCGCTGACGCTGCGTGAAGCAATTTCATCCTCGATCTGCAAATCATGAGTCGTCGGTGGGATCCAATTACTGGGACAGCATCGTCTCTTGTTGGCACTGGTACAGACATGGCCAAGGCAACGGCGGATATTATTGTCAAGCCTGTCCAGGTGCTGCTTCGAAAGGCGTCTAAATCAGAGTTGGCTGAAGATCTGTCGATTTCTCATCAGCAGCCAAACCCTGCTGGTCTTGATGGAACACCGGATTCGCGGTCTGCGGAGTCAAAGAGGAGGGACCGCAGCTGTGCGGGAACTGCTGGTACTCTTGTGGTCGCGTCTGCCTCTGGTGTGGGTGGATTTTTCAAAGCCTACGGCAAGGGTTTTTACCTTGATCTTCCACTGGCCCTCACGGAGGGGTTTCGGGCCGCACCTAAGCTGTACGGAGAAGAGGTTCCAGACCATGAAGCGATCCATGACTGGCAGTCGGGCGGCAGGGTGGCCGCCAAGAACTTTGTCTCCGGTATCTGCAACGGAGTTACTGGCCTGGTGGCGCAGCCAACCAAAGGAGGCAGAGAAAGCGGCGTACTCGGTGCAGCAAAAGGGATGGGAAAGGGGCTGGCCGGATTTGTGACAAACACAGCTTCAGGTATGTTGCTAATAAATAAGTGCTGCGATAGGCATGGCTGATGAGTAACCTAGCGGGCCTTGGGCTTGTGGCGTATCCTAGCCACGGCGTTTATCAGAGCGTTCGGGCTATCATCAAGTCTTCGGTACAAAAACAAGTCGACAATGCTCGATTGAATGTAGGCAAATCTTGCTTACAGGGTGGACAGTCAAGTCCAATTAATGCCTCGAGAGTTTTGTCCGAGTTTAAAATTTTGTCAGAGGTACCACGCACAGGAACAACGGACGCAAGTCCCGCATAAGACCATAACTGGTTGGCCGACGCGTGGCAGTCAAATGTAAGGTGGAAACCAAGGTGGATCTATCTATAGTATTAAAGCCCTATTTTAAAAAGTTTACTGGCACCTAATACCCAATACACTAATCGCTATTAATACGTTTAAAATGTCTTACTTCCCTCCTACCACAAACGCAGCTATTAACAAATGGATAGATGTCGCAAATATAATAGAGTTAACTATAGAGGTCTATCTATTTACAGTCAAGGTAGGAAGAATATTAGCCTACAACTAAAATATCCGTATAAATTTTTGACATCTTTTTATCTAAGGATATCTACAGTATAATCACTATATTGTGACCTTTCAACCAGTATAGCTATAAGTGATTAAGATAGTTTAATATCATATACCAAGTAAATACACTACATAAATACTCAAATTAAGGCTAAAACCTTAGAATATAACATATATATTTCCTTTATAAAGTGGTAATTTTTTAAAAATACCACTTACTCTACTAATGGTAAATTTAAACTTAGTGTCTAAAGTACCAAGTTACTATTAGCTAAAGTAAGTTAGAAACAAAAAAAGCACCGACAGTTCCGCACACCCTCTTTTACAGCTACCGCGAGGAGATCACGTCTAATTAGTTGATTTCATGTAAAAAGCTGCATGCCAAAATTGCAACAACCACTTTTTCACAAGGTACATCGGGCGGCGCTACCCATGTTCGGAAGCTGAGTAACCGCCTTCCTCACCCCCTTCCCGTATACCCTCACCCTAACCCTATTGATCGCCGTTCCCATCCCCACGCAGACCACAATCGGATCTAGGACCTACCTATCCTAGGCCAGCTATTCAAACTTGGCCATGAGTGTCAGCTTGATCTATGTCGGAAAGTTAGCTCGGCCAAATGCCGAACCAAGTACAACGCAACCTTGCCATACTTTTAGCCCTGGCGCATAGTCAATGCCGTATTGTGTAAAGGCTCGATGCATTGGTTGTAGTGCTAGCATGGGGTACTCCAACTGCGCCAACAAGAATTACAATATTGTCTATCTACCAGCAGGTGCGATACCTTTGCCTTTACTATCATCACTTTCCCTTTGGGACTGACGTATTTTTAATAAACTGCTGCTTTCTGTCAGAATAGGCAGTGTCACCGACAGTCCGTCTGGCGCTGACTGTAAGTCTCCTACCATGCGCTGCCATGCGACTTACCCGCGTCACCTGGCCATCAAGCTAACGCCTCTGCGGCTGTAGTAAAATGCAAGTTGAGACTGTAAAAGAACTTCTGAATGAGTGAAAGACCGTTACAATACTCACCTCAGCAGCAGTATGAGCTCCTTTGTACCGGGCTACGGTTTGCTTGCTGCTGACGATGTTTGACCCTTGTTTTCTGCTGCCCGGCGTACACTGACCGGGAGCGAAGCGAAGACAACAAGTATCCCACAGTCCCCGATGATATACCTGGCTGGGATTTACAAATCTGCTGTCCAAAGGTGGAAATTTGGGCCAAGAGTAAGAGATGCCACCAAGCAGTAGCGCCATCCAGGTAAATGATTACACCGCCAAGGTTCAAGACGCCGTAGAACGCCTCTCGGCCTTCATCGCTGCGGATGATTCTAGCAGGGTCGTAGAAGTGTATGTGCCCTTCTGGATCGTCGATAAACGGATCTTCAGAACAGCAGAAAGACGGACGAAATAGCTCCTTTTTAGCTCAAATTCCGGTTTGTGCACGCTCTTCGTGGGTGATTTCCGGATCTAACGTGGCAGGGCTGCTGTTGTAGAGGGAATCGAATATGCTTCGGGTCGCCGGGCTAGTCTGTCTTTTTCCCTGCGAGGATCACTCTGGCGACACCAGTTTCATTATTCCGCATTAAAGAATCAACGGCTACTTATTGCACACAGAAAGCAGCTTGGTTTAATTTACTGGTCTCCTATGGTAGTATGAAGTGGAGGTCCTTGACCACGCCATGATCAACTTGACCACGGTTCTGTATCTCGCTAGTTACTGCGATTGCCGTCTCTAATTGCAGGTGGACCTCTATTTGCCCATCTGATGAGGTTTGCCAAGACACGTGAGCAATATTTTCTTTACCAAGGGCAACCTTCGCACTAAGCTCATTTGTCAGAAGCAATCTCGGCTTGAACAGAATACTAGCACAACCTGGAGAGGTTGGTTTGAGGCCTGCAAGTTCAACACAGTATTCGTATATGGGGATACTGCCCCAGGCGTGACAGTCGGACCGTTGGCGGACATCATCTTCCTCCCAGGTGGACATATTATTCTTTATCATCTTATGCCAGGGATTCCAAATTGTCTGCCATATCTTCTCGTACACCGAGTCTCCAGCAATAGCAAAGGCCCGAAGTGCATAATGCTTCATCATGTAAGAGCACTTGGAGAAGGTTACGTCATTAAATGCACCCTCCAGGAGTGTCGCTGCATCTGTAGGTGCTATTGCTCCACAGATTACGGCGAAGACCTGGCAGTGTTGAGAATAGGCGTTGCTGTCTGCAATGTCCGATGTAGAGTCCGTAAAGTATTTCCCGTCGAAGCAATGCTTTCTCAGGGCAACCAAAACTGCCTGCGCCCGACAGTCATATTCCGTGGCGTGCCCAGGGCGGTCGACGGTGCGACACAACTCTGCAGCTTTCTGTAACACATAAGCGTATAGCATGCTGAAGTATGTGTGTCGGTTTGTTTCACGGCCAGACAGCGGCACTCCCTTGTCAGTATGCTGCGGTGTAGCTCCCCAGGCAGCCACCCAGTCAACATACTGCCAAACATCAGAGGGCAGTCCACTGACCAAGCCATCATCGTCCACATGTGACGCAAAATACTCCAGTACGCCGTCTATCCGAGGCAAGAACGATCTCGCATACATTTTTTCTCCAAAGTACAAATAATGATCACACACTTGCAATACCCAGAGTAAGGAAAAGCCTGCGATGATTTGCGGGGTCTGGGATGGAAACCGTGATTGCGTCAGACCTTCGGCAGTTGTCGAAGCCGCGAAATTCGATATGGCTTGTTTCATCAGTCGATCGTCCCCGGAAAGGAGATAATGAAATAGGCCCACGACGCGGCTATCACCAGAGTACCTGTTGTAGGCTGTTAGATTTCATGCATACAATAGTCCACTCTAAGAAGAAGGGAGGACATACTGCAGCTGTTCATAGAATGGACAGTCCGAATACCCATCAAGCATACAATTACGCATGGTTCGAATGCATATGTCCCATATCCTAGAACTGTTGAGTAGTTGTGGTGCTGACCACGTGGCCCTGACATTCATCGGATAGTTGACTTGGTCAGCACCGAATGATACGAAATCTATGGATTCCGGGCCCACTGTCAGTTCAATGCGCAGAACATAGAATGTTCTAAGCCAGAAGGGTTCGTATGTATACTCCTTGCCACCGGGCACATATAGAGCGATTGTGTCGTGTGGACCGATGATGGAGCCATGCTCAGCGTCTAGTCGATCTGTCTTCTGTCGGAAGAACGGATAGTCGTATGGTTGTTGTTCGTATCCCTCAGAATACGTAGTCTTAAAAGTAATAGTTGCATCTGCCTTTGACTTGAAGGTCCATTGTACGAACGCTGTTGAGTGGTGCTCGGCCTGGATTTCCAGCATATGAGAGGACTGTGCCGCGAGAGGAAGAAAACACTCTCCTTTCAAGAACCGAGTCCATAGCTCCGCGGGAATACTGCTCTGGCAAGCCCTAATAGTGCTGATATCGGTTCGTCGCTGTTCGGCCAATGGTAGTTGATGTGATCGCAGACGCCACGGTGCCAGTTCTCCGTTTAGTGTCTTAATTTCATATGGCATTGGTTCCCGCCACGCAGTAGGGGTCTTTGGCAGGGTTATTCGTTCGTTGATCTAGTTGGAAGTGTCATTAGCCCAAGCGCACGGAAAGCACATCACGACAAGCTTACATGCAAGAAGACGTCGTCAGCCAAGCCCATCGGAAAGGAAATCTGGTCTTCCACAGAAGACAGCCATCCCGTGCGAGAGTCAAGTGATAAAGTCGCGTTTGCCGTAAGAATTGAGCCAGCTGTCGTTAGGCCGGGGAAAGCCGTCCGGTGAAACGGCATGGCCCCGCGACTGGCAACAAAGTACCTCAGCACAATAAATTCGATTTGGTTAACGCCAATTTGCAGATGCGGGGTAATATCGATGGTGTCGAAGTACCAAAGCGCAGGACTACTCCTGACAGGGCCGACCGCCACACGCTCGCCATTGATCCGAAGCTTGTATCGTGTGTCTGCTGAACAGTGAATCAGTGCTGGCATGGAAGGTAAATACTCCAGATGGAAGTGTCTATGGAACCGGGCAATGCGGCCAGTGGTGTTGATGTCTGGGCTGGTTGCATCAACCCATTCCGGGACCCAGACCCAGTTTCTTTGCAAGGCATCGATTATCTACAGGCTTGGATAGGTTTCATTAGCTCATCAGTAACCTGCTGCTGCTTATCCGTGGCCGGGTACAGACCTCTTGTTCGCGGGCGCTGGTTTTGTTGTCCATGACTTCCGCAGGCGGGGCAAATTGATGTGTCGAGAGTCGGTGGGAAACACTATTCGTATGACCTAGTTGAGTTGGACCCTTGATGCGTGAAGTGCGCGAAAGCAGAAAATAACTCTGAAGACCAATATGGCAGTAGTTATATGTAAATGCCTGATGCCTTAGCACAAGTAATGCACGGAAGAGAAGCATTTGCGCCGTCTCGGTGCATATCCCACCGAAGGCCCCACTCGGCGTGATATTTTAGCACTTGCTTCCACTCGTACGAAGCAGACAGGGATTCTCGCAGCAGCTTCACAAAATGGATTGACCACGACAATAATATTCCTAGAATGTATTGACGCTCTGCGTAACCAATCCAATTAACCAATCCAATTGTTTTCTCGTAGGTCAACGGTCTAGTGCGTACTTGTTTAGTTTACAAACTAATCCACGTCCATTCCTCTGACGACTTCTGAGCTCCGGCACCATTAAATCCTTCCACAAAATAGGCAAACTTCACAGATAAATTAGAAGCGCTTCTGAAGCCGCCAGCGCAAAGGTTACCTGACCACCGCAAACTGTTGCCTTCTCGACGGATGGAATTCCCTGTATCGCGCAAGTACCATTTGCGAACGTCTGGCCTGCAATAGTTGGGTTGCTGCCCTGGTCTTGGCGCGAAGTGGCAGAGGAAGCCGTCAGACGCTTGGCAGTGATACGAGACCGGCTCAAGCCTGTGAGAGTAAATGCTTGCTCCGACCGCGAGCCAGAGGAGTAGTAATCCGAGTTGTAGAGAAGGACTCGAACAGGTTTGTTGTTCTTATAAATCGCGTACGCTGCATAGTTGCTTGTTTGGTTATCCAAAGCCGCGATCTTATCCGCGCCAGCCAGAGCCAACGTTGCAAAATAAGCGCCATAGTAGGGCGCACCCATGCTATATCGACCCCACCAACAATACTGGCCTACAAAGAGCCCGCGTTAGCATCCAAAAAGCTGCGCAATGCTCCAAGCAGCCTACGTACAGTTACCAATAGTGCCTTGGTGGAAATAAAGGGCCTATGAGGCGCGAGCGGATTAGCTTGCAGGTTGATGGACGGCTAGCCACTTACACGACCTACCTGGGTGCCCAGCAAGAGCGACTGCATAACATAATCCAAAACCCAGAGAGCAGCACCAAAGGTTGGTGAGATGCCGCCCCCACCCTGCGTCGCTTCAAACAGTTAGCTACATCCGTGTAGCATTATATTTGTAGATAGGCGTACCTGAATTCGTCTCGCCGAAAACATGACTTCTCCCTTTTGCATTGGCCGCAGAGATCTCTGCAGAAAATGGGTGGATCTGCGCTGCAATTGCACTGTGGCTCATCAGCTTGCTTAAGTTGGCGTTGCCCCCCGACTGGGGATAATTATGTGAGCAGTAGTGCTTAAGCAGCAGATTTTCATTGCCCTCCATCGCAGCCAGGTTCGCAATACTCATTGGTGAGGTGCCGAAGTAAACGCCGGCGGAGATGAGCTTATCCGCGGACAAGTTGGTGCAGACTGTATTTTGCCATAGGACTTGGGACTTGTAATCAGCCAGCGCATTCCAAGATTGACCATTCGCAATTGGATCACTGTTTGAGTAAACTACCCAGGTTAGCGACGCTATTCGTGTCGATAGAGCAGGCCCTGCATCAGCTGCATACAGTTCGGTTCATTGCCCAGTTCTATAGCGTCAAGGTTTGGCATAGATTTCTTCGCCAACGCAGCGGCTGCAATTGTGTTGGACAAATTGTTCAGCCTGCGGTTGAGCCCAAGTACAATACTACCACCGTACTCGGCAGCCAATGAAATGAAGCTCGGGCCGAATGTCAGGCTTGCCGGCGCGTCCTGCGGATTGGCAACTGTGTAGTTCACGGCTGTACCGAGCGATGGGTCATAAGTAGCACGGTCCCTTGAATTATACATTTATTCAGCAAGTTGATTTGATACGTGATGGTCATGAAGAATTTTGGATGGGCCTCACTGTGTTGTTCCGCCAATGCGCAAAGGCGGCCAGACGCCAGACGCTTCTTTCAGATTGGCTAAGCACGTTGACGTAGCTGCGACATTTGATACGTATGCCGGGTAGGTAAAGAACTCAAAACTGGTAGACGGTTAGCCCAAGCTAGGTGAGTGGCAACTACACAGGGTTAAAGGGTGGTCTAACGACAGTCCCACGGGCGCACGTGATAGCTGTGGGCTCGCACCCGCTGGTGGATGGGATGGCACTGGAAATGTAAGAATGGCAGCTGAAGCTCCTTGTGCGAGCACAGCAGCAAAGGCGGAGAGAATAATCATGATGCTTTCCGTACTGCTCTTTTTCTTGTCAATGAGACCAAGGAGACCAGAAGCTCATTGTTGTACATATAGCACTTTATGTGGCTCTAGGGATGCAAGTACGGCGAGGCCGCGTCTGTGCTTCGTTCGGCATTTGACCGAACCAACCCTGGCACATTGAGTCGAGCAGTCGGCAAATATTGAATAGCCGTTCCGTAAAAGGCAGGCCCCAGATCCGGGGGTCATGCGTGTGGGGACGGGCATGAAGATCAATATGGGGGTGGCTAGTCAGGTTGCGAACATTGGTGGCGCCGCCCAATGTACCACGTGAAATAACAGTAATTTGCGCTTTCGGCATTTTTCGTGCCGACCAGGAGCTTGGAGATTGGATGCCTGCTTGTTCCTGTCGGGACCTCTTGACCCGAACGACTTCTCTCATGCATTGTCCCGGAGAGTCAACAGAACCGCGCAGCATTGTATCCCGAGCTGGCGCTTTTGTAACCACCTGCGAGCTTGACAAATCTTAAACTTTTAACAAGGCTGCCCTTGCATTTGCCAGCACCCACCAGATCTCAACGTGGGTGGGTATGCCCCCAGTGCTAACGCAAAGTCTCACAGAGATTATGCTCCGCTTTCGGCTGAGATTATTTAAATGTTCAGGATTTCTCTGCTGCTAGTCGTGCCGCCAGTGGCGGACCTCCAATCCTGCGCGCCTCTTATCGTCGACTCCAGACCCACAAGATCATGACTACAGTTCCTGTCAAAGATGGCGAGATCCACCCGCAGAGCGCGACCGTGGAGCAAGCCGATGCTGTAATCGACGCTCCCGCCAGCATGATGCGCTCCACCGATGACGACCTGTCCGTATGGCAAAGCGTGAAGAGATACAAAGTAGTCGGTACTGTCGCAATGGCAGCGGCTTTCAGCGCATCCCTTGATGGTTACCGTAAGGACGCCAGTCAAGTATATTCTGCTTCACGTTGGCTAATTGGATGCCGTATTTTATAGAAATCAATCTCAACGGTGGAATCATAGCAAACAAAGGCTTTATTCGACAAATGGCCGATCCTGACACAGCTATCATAAAGGGCCAGTACGTGTCGGCTTGGGGTGGCATCCAATCTGCTGGCCAGACTGTTGGACAAATTGTACGTGTGCCCGCGAAACACAGCCACACGGAGACACTAATGATAGCCATCTTCCAGTTACTGCAGTTTGCGACGGAGCGTTTTGGTCGAAAATGCGCCCTTTACATTATCTGGCTCGTCCTCGCCGTTGTAAGTACATGAAAGTGGCTGCACATGATAACCAAATACTTCTGTTCTAACACTAACATGGCAACTAGAGCATCGTTGCCGAATCTTTTGCTACAGACTGGAGACATTGGCTTGTTGCAAAACTGCTCTCCGGTATGGGCGTAGGCATGCTCCAGTCCACTCTGCCATTATACATTGCCGAGATCTCTCCAACCCAACTAAGAGGGCTCTATATTAACGCATACTCGCTGTAAGCCATTCTATAACTTCCATTATATCAAGTCAGATAGCTAATATCACATCTTCATCATAAGGTGGTTCATCATGGGTCAATTATTTGCGTCGGTCGCCCTCAATGAGCTAAAGGCAGTCGACCCGTACAATTTCCGTACACCAATCTACACCCAGTGGGCTATGGTTGGTTGTGCGGCTATCATCTTCGTGTTGCTCCCTGAGTCGCCCTGGTGGCTTGTTTCCAAAAACCGACTAGACAGAGCAGCTGAGGTTCTGCAAAAGTGTCATAGCGATGTCGAAAACTACAATCTGCAAGAAAACCTGGTATGTTAAAACAAAAATTGCAGTCTAGGCGGTTGGAACGCTTGCTGTGGCATACTGGGAAAATTACACTAATACAGCCGACAGGATATCATGTCTGCTACATTGGCGGCGGAACGTCAGTACGCAAAGGACAACGCAGAAATTGGTTATGCGACTGTTTTCCGCGGTCGGAATCTCCTTCGCTTAATAATTTGCTCTTGGCCTAAGATTGTTCAGCAGTTTGTTGGCCTAAGCGTTTTCAACACGTACGCTGTTTACTTTTGTGAGTCTCTCTTCCACGCTGAGCTATGAACTGCCAGCACAACACATACTCACATATGTGCTTGCCAGTCCAATCTGCCGGCAACAAAAATCCTTTTTTGGTAACCTTGATTCTATCTGCTGTCCAGCTGCTTTCTATGGTTTTTGTGGCGAGTATGACGGACGCATTAGGCCGTCGACCGCTTACAGTCTACCCATACGCTGTGACGGTCCTATCCGTTCTTTCTCTTGGCATAATCGGCTGTTTTGATTATACGAAAAAGTCAACGAGCACGCTTTTGGTGAGTTTGAAGGTTCTGCATCCGAAAACAGATTGAGAACGTTTGCTGAGCCATATTCCAGACGTTCTTTGCCTGCTTGGCAACGTTCAGTACCACGGGCGCGTCCGCGATCGGTTATGCGTACGCGGCCGAGATTCCACAGCAACGACTACGTGCGAAAACGACGGCCTTTGCTCTGGCAGGCTCGAACATGATCGCCATCATGTTTAGCTTCTGTACACCCATCATGATCAATGGCCCAACTACCCGATGGGGTGTGAAGACTGCTTTCTTGTAAGTAGCAAGGCGCCCTTTTACCTGTTGGTAATTTATATCTGGACTGACTCAAAATCATAGTTTTGCCGGCACTGGCGCAGTCGCCGTTGTAATTGCTTGGTTCCTGCTTCCTGAAGTCGCTAAGCGCACACCAGCAGAGATAGATGAACTGTGAGCGTGCTATTTCCTTCACCATTAATGCAAGATCTGACCACCTGTCTGCAGTTTCGAAAAAAGGGTTAACCTCCGTCAGTTTGGCACGTATGTCACGGAGGTTGAAGTTAATTCGCGGAGCCTTGGTCGAAAGTCGGTAAACGAGTCCGCATAACCCAACAACCCTAACTTCACCTGTGTCGGGTAGAGTGAAAGTCTTCTAATTACGCCGACTTCGGGGATGTTTCCTATATTGCTACCAGTTTATGTCCATAATTAGAACTATAAATTATACTTCTTTATTTTCTTAATTTACTTTTTATAATAAGAAACTATATTACTATATAATACTTAAACTAAATTACTTTAAGTAATAATAATATATACTAATAATATAGTTAATAAGTAAGTTATATAGATAAGTAAGTTATATACTTATCCTAACCCTATAGCCTTTAACTATTAATAATTTAACTATAATATAAAAATTTATCTAAAACTAATTAAAATCTTCTTCCTTACTAGTTTCTATATCTATAATATAAGTATATATATTATAACTAGTCTAGTTATATATATTATATTATTACCTATATATTTTAACCCTTACTTTATAATAACTATAATTATATATTTCCTCCTTTACCTAACTATTTATATCTATTTACTCTTTTATATCTCTTATATCCTATATAAAAAGAGATTCTTTAGTTTATAGTTTAGTTTTTTTAGTCTATTAGTATTTATTAATAAGCTTATTTATAGCTTTAAGCTTATATACCTAAATATATAAGAATATAACCTTATATATAATAGTTATTATATTTCTTTTAAAACTATTAAGTATATTTAAACTTTTAATTAAAGAGCTATTAAGGTAATTAATAATTTATTTTTTTAAGATAAATAATTATAAAACTACTTTATATACTATACTTAGTATCTAAGAGACCTAAGACTTAGTTAATCTTAAATATAAGTTTAAAGGACTTAGTATTATAAACTTAAGTTTTAATATAAAAATAACCTTTTTAGGATTAAAAGGGGTAATTTTAGTACCTTAAAAACTATCTTAAATATTTTATTTTATAATAGACTTATTAAAAGTATTAAAAAATATAAGAAAGAAATCTTTCTTAGTAATATATATAATATTAGTCTTTATAAAATCCTTAATTTATTACCTATATACTTTTTTAAAAGGGCTAAAATAGCTAATATCTAAAGGTTAGAGTATATAAAAAGAATAAATAGATATATAAAGAGTAATAATATTCTTCTTTTAATAGAAAAACTTAAATATAATTAAGTAATAACTTTAGTATTTATTTAGGATTAGAAAATAATAATTACTCTCTTTTTAAACTTTTATATAGTTATAGAAATATAATATTTAATCTATATTAATTTTATTTATTATTTAGTTATTTAAGCTTATATTAATATACTAATTAAATAAAAGGTACTTATCTTTATATTAAGGTATAAGGTAATTCTAGTCTTTTACTATAATATATAATAGTATTAAGAAGTTATTAATACTTATAGTCTAGATTATAATAATATATTCTCTATTACTAGGCTATATTACTTTTACTTTTCTAATTTAATTAGAGTTTATAATAACTATTCCTATTAAGATAAAGCTTATTAATAACCTAATCTTATTAAAGTTATAAATATTAGGCTTTATAATATTATATTTTATAATTATATTCTTTAAGAGTATAAACTAATTATAAATTATTATTAGATCTTTATATTTAACTCTTTAATAATTATATCTTTATTAAAAATATATAATAAGCTCTAATTATTATTATATAAAGTTTTTTATTTAATATACTATAATATATTTATTATTATATTTAATTAATAATTAGTTTATTATATTTTTTATATTTATATATTATAAAGGTAGCTTTTATAAATCTAATTAAAGAATATATTTTATTATAACCTTCTTTTCTAATTTAGTAAGATTCTTTAAATTAAGAATAGAATTACTTTAATTAGTTTAGTTATTATATTAGTTATATACTATTATAAGGGGTATACTATAGATTACTATAACCTTTTTAATACTAAGTTTAAGGTCTTTTTTAAGAGCTATAAGGGTAAGGAGGATTTTTACTTCTTTAGAAATATTTTCTATTTTATAGTTATTAAATAATTATAATAGAAAGGTAGAAGATAATAGAAATATAGTAGAGTATATGACTTACTTATCTATATAACTTACTTATTAACTATATTACCTATAACTTATAATTTATTATTTAACTATTTCTAAAGAAAGATTTAGAGCTTATAAGTAACCTAGATAGCCTATAGACTATATTAATAATAGTATAGTGTCTTATAAGTAGATTTCATCTAGCTAAAGAGTAATCTATAGCTAGGGTATACTTTATTAAGAAAATATTATAATATTAAGCTTATTTTATAACTTTCTAATTATTATTAATAGTATAATAAATCTAGATCTATTATTCTATATATAATATTATCTTTTAAACCCTAGATTTATAAATATAACTAGAATATATACTAAGGCTATAATATACTTATACCTAAGAGTGGAGAATATTGTGAGCTATATTAGTGAATCCTAGCAATATCCCTTTTACTCTTATTATCACGTCGTGAATTTCAATCCCTAAAGCAGTTAAGTAAAGGAACATCGCACTGCCTAAGGCTACAAAACCAAATCGACCTAGGCGCGGGGCCAGGCATGGGCCATCTTCGGATATGCACAGACGTACAAATGGACAAACGATAGAGAATTTCTTTTTGCAGCTTGTGGGCTAGCAGGCTATTTCCTCTAGAGACTGGAAACCGCGCCAGCCTCCGTGGAACGGCCCAGCCACGAGCACCAGGCGACACCGCTCAGCCACCCTGCCACCACTTGTAGGTACGTTCCACTTTGGGATTTTGATGTTCCCATTGAAGACGAGGCACAGCCTCTCCAAGACTCTTCCACCGGCGTAATCGCGGCCAATGGCATGCTCCTGCTGGCACAGGCTGCGACCGCTATTGGCGACGGCTTCTTGGCGCGGAAATATTATGCTGCGGCGGTACGAATCATTCGTGACACGTTGGAGTACTCTCTTTCAAGAGAGTGAGCTCACTTCACAAGTCCCCCTGGCGGTGGGTGGCGTATCCAGGTCGATGACCATATGAAAGGTGTGCGAATTGACGCAATTTTGAAGAATGACACCGCCAACCACAACAGCCATGACCATGATCGTTACAGTGACCATGGACTTGTCTATGCGGACTACTATCTGCTGGAGTTTGGGAATCAGCTTTTAAGGATGGGGCTAGTATAGTCCGGGCGCGTTAGTTCACGCCGCGCATATGCAAGCAGAAAGGGCATAGCAGCCACAACAATTTACAATATCGTTCGTTGACTCACCCCTGATATATTTATGTTGCCTCGTCACCCGGAATAGTTCAATTAATACTTAGAATTGCACAGCGCACTTCAACAATAGCGACATGGACTGCAGCTCCGCACCATCCATTGCCTGTACCACAGTGGCTTAAGTAGCATAGAGTGCGAAGATATGTGGAAAGAACCAAAGGAGCAACCAATCTATGAAATATTCATCATTAAGGTTCGAACATGACAAAGCCTCATGCGACAACGGCCACCATTGCGCGTCGGCGGCCGCTGGCTTTGTGGTACGGGGGCCGTCTTTAGTCTGAACCCTTACAAGACCACCGTCATTGGTGACCTGCCCAATCATACTGTATAAAACTACTCGGCCCCGGTTGAATGACCCCCGAACGCTTCAAAATTGATAAATGGCTAGCCAAGGGTGAATCAGTAGCTGGCCGCGCGTGGCAACTGCCCCATGCAACACGGCGGGGCTGGGGCAACTCGCGGCACTGGCTACAACCAGTGACCACATTGTACGGGGAGCGGCACTTTGATCAGTCCATCATTCCGTCAGGCGGCTGCTTCGTCGTGGGAGATCATTCCGAGAGACGCTCGGCCATGCGAAGACTTATCGGCGCGACTTCCAGCCGGCATTGGTGACAAACAGCGCCTTGTGGTTAGAGAGTATCCGTAACCGTGCTGCCTCATTGTGCGGCGACCCTACCAGAATTAACGAATCGATATCGCAATGCCACCACTCCCGGGTTTCTCAGACAACCCTCGGAAGGACCACGACGATGCTATCCAGGCTGCAATTGCTCTAATCAAGCCATTGCACCGATACCTTTCACCGTGTGCAGCGTCTAATACGTCTCCCGGTATCTACTGGTACACATTTTGACGGATCAGCCGCACAGCTCGAGGGCTACGGGCGGCCACTCTGGGTGGTATCCTCTCTCCTGCAGTTGCTGAGAGATGACAGTACACGCAGAGAAGAGATTCGGCCGCTGGTGCAGCCATCGATCGATGACATTCGCGTACGCACGAACCCACAGCATCCCGGATTTTGGGGTTCCATTGGCCCCGGGCGACTAACGCATGGTAGGGGCCGAGGTCATCACATGCGCGTTGCTGTTCAGCCCCGTGGACTTTTTTCACTAGTTTGTATAGTTACCCGCGCTAATATTGTGCTCTGGCTGCGTGGTATGAATGGAAAGGACATGCCGTTGAATAACTAGAGATGGTTCCGCGTCTTCTCAAACCTGGCGCTAATTCTTGTCGCCGGTATCCCTCATACCGAAGTCGCGGAGGAGATGGAGCAAGATCTAGCAGTCCTGGACTCATTATTCATCGGACAAGGCTGGTCCGGGGATGGGCCGTGGCTGGCGGCGGAGACGGCCGCCCGAGAGGAGCAGGAAAGTATCAGGCTTCGGAGGCGCGACCTGGTCGGATGTGGGCGCCAAGCCGACTACTATTCGGGTAGCTTTGCCATCCAGTTCAGTCAACTATTATAAGCCAAGTTTGCGGCTGACATTAATCCTAACCGGGTGGCAAGATACCAACAATGGGCAAGAGACTATGGAGCATCCTTTAGGCGGTATTATGATGCCAACAGTGGGTCGGTTTACTGGAGTCTCAAATCATGGATAGTGATAGGGTTGAGCAAGAACGGCAAGTTCTGGTCCGCGCTAGAATCGCCATTCCCTAGGTTGTCCTGGGACAAGGCCGATAATCCGAGGTCATTCAGGCACCCCAACAACTTTTATGCAGCTCGCCACCCCATAGTCACCTCTTTAGGCTTTCCCCTGGCCAATTTATTTCCTGACCCATGAAGGCCCCACCGGCCAAGTACTGCAGATTTGCGTATTCGGCCACTTTCAGCTTCAGTGTTCCTACTAACCCTCTGATCCAACAGATTGCGCCTGACAACGCACTGGCTTTGAGCCATGACTAAGCCTCTACGTGGTCTGTGAAGTGGAAATACGGGCCGTTTCGGTTCTCAACCGCGACTCTTACGATCAGCATCACACACACCCTCACGGAGACTGTTCCGCTGGCAGCTGTTTCGTGGCACCCTCGGGCAGACCGCCAAGTGACCGTCACCACCAGCATTATCCCACCAACAGAACGGTGGCCGGATTGGCATGTCCGCATCCATAAGATACAATTCTCTCCGTCTGCAACGCTGGACACGTTATATCTGGTAGAAGGCGAATTCGTCATCTCGCGCGTTCCCACTACGCGCGACAGGACTCTTGCGGTGCACATGGGCGGTTTCTCTGCGTCAATGGGAAATGAAGAAGGCATATATGCATCCGAAACTGGTGTTCTTATCCGCTCGGCCGATGCTGCGGTTGGCATTCACGGCCTTGCTATTCAGACAAGCGGCGCAGCCATCGCGACGGCGCACAAAGCGCTAAAGCCAGATTCAAATACCAATCTCACCGCGCAAAGAACTTTGATCCCGGTAACGACTATTGAATTTGCTGATTTCAGCCCCATGTCCGAGATTATATTGGGTACATGTGTCGTTGCCGTCATAGTATTGTCCGGGGACGAGGGCATCAAGCGAAAACCGCCCTCGGCGCTGTATCGCCATTATCCTCGGGTCCATATTCAAGGCCATTCGCAGGAACTAGCTGTGTAATCATGATAGACTAGAAGGGACATGAGTAGGGGTGGTTGTGTGTCTGCGTTGTGTCGTGGTTTGGTTCACCGTCGGCGGCCGCGGCGGTGGTTTTGTTGGTAGGTGGCTGCATTGTTGGGCCGAAAGTAACAACTATAGGGCCATAGTCGAGGCCATGACCTAGCTAGCTAGCTTCAGACTATGAATACATGCCAAAATGTAGACTCCCGCTATGCCCAGCGATAGCCCCGTTATGGGCGTGGTGATAGTGGTGGCCTTCAATGCGTCGAACTTACTACCGACGTCTTGACCAAACCGATACCTACGCGGTCTCGTGTGGTCTACCGACGTACAGTTATGTAGGTAGTATAACCGTTTTACGGCTGGCCCTCGCATCGTGCTAGAACACGGTTACGCGCTTGCCGGATGACAATAATGAGATTTGCACCACCATGGCTCCACACCTATTACCAGGAGCACCCATTTACATGCGCTAGCTCTCCTTTCCTAGAAGGGTGCATTTGAAGTCGGGAAAGACTACGACGAATATACCCAATGTCCTCGGAGGGTGCAGACTTGCTACTATTAGACTCAACTATGATCGGTGAATGCAATATTAGTGCTGCCACCTAGTGTCGTTGCCGCTATACAAGACTGTAAATGTACAAGGAAAACGGCTCTGGTGGGTCAAGATGTGGGAACTGTATATACGTCTATACACAAGAGCTTAAATACCAGCGCGAACAGTAAGTTAGGATAATCTTGAAGGGTGGAGAAAAGAAACTGAAACAAGCTAAAAGAAAGACAAAAGTAAATTAGGGTGTAGTGACTATTATTTGGTGTAGTCAATCAAGTATACGTAAACGCAGCTTAGGCGAAAGAGTTAATAGACATAGTGAAGAAGGACGCCTAGATTCCAAACTCGAGGTAGGGCTTTTGTGTGATTGGGCTCAACCACTTTTATTGGGAGCACGGTATAGCATCAAGGGGCTTTGTTCGGATTTCCAGTCGCTCCATGTCGATGACAAGATCGCGATTGCTAGGCGTAGACGAATGAATGGATGAGCCTTGCAAGGGGCATATACGATGCTCATTGCTGTCAAGCACAATGTGCTCCCGTCTGTGTGTCGCAAGGT
>PHFE01000075.1:19786-31572 GCA_002796755.1 Paracorniculantispora psalliotae | reverse complement strand
GGGGGGGGGGGGGGGGGGGGGGGGTCGGGGGTTAGTGGAGAAAATGTATCGTACCTATTAGGAGTCTCTGTGGAGCCAAATATTCGTGGAGCCACGCGAACAAGTATAAGGCGCATAGTAGGTAGGCAAATGCAGATCAAGGCGACATTGAGTTCAATGGCAGACCACCAGACGAGCTCCCATTCGTCCCATGTTGGATTTGTTGTGTTGAGATATCCGTGAAAAGATTGCAAACGGAAGATGGAAATCATAGTTACACTAAATCATGCGGAAAGAGAAAAGCCATGATAAATAATTAGCGCAGTCCTTGGTCTCCATACTTCCTTGCGGGTTTGCAAGAGCAGCCCCCAAACTTACCAAGCTCCGGTTTCAAACATAAGAATGGCACTGATTTTCTTCTTCCAGTGCAAACGCAATTTCCTTATTTGAAAGACTGGGAATCCAAGTAGCCAAACATCCGAAACTAGGTTGATGGCAGCGCTGGCCCATCCGGTCGCGTTGACATCAATACAGCGGCCGTGTTGCCGTTGATCGGTGATGCTGCCCGCGCTAGAGTTGAATCGAGTCCATGGTAGGCTTATGGACTCGCACTGGAAAATGAGCGCAACGGTGAACGCAATCATGTAGAAGGTATGAAAGATAATAGTAGCCCAGACCAGACGGCGAGCAGCTGGATCGCTGAACAGGACCAGGTAGAATAGGCAGAGGGTAAGTTTGATAGTTGAGATCAACACAATATACAAAATGGTGATAAGATAGAAGAAAAAGCCAAAATCTTGCAGGTGAGAGGATGGCACTCCCCAAATATCCCTACCTAAGCCGCGCGCTGTTAGGCCAAATACGACGATGCCGATGCAGATTATGCCAAGAGTAGTGGCTATTGCGACGGCCCAGTCTTGAATTCCAAGACGTCGGCCTTTACTGAAGAACTGATTGAACACCAGCCTCAGGGCCACGAAGCTTATCGTCACGCCACCAAAGGTAAGCACCATGATGTTGAGTTTGGCGCTGCGATCTCGAACGGGCGCGCCGCATGCGTTTCCGAGTATGATGCGAGCCGCTGGAGAGACCCGGATGCCGTGTTAGCCTAGTGTAAGAAACGTCTGGTAACAAAGGGCTAGTCTGGAAAATGCATACGGAGTGCAGGCAGAATGCCGCAGCCTGAGACGACGCATGCCATTGTGGGCTCGAACCGGTCACATATCTGTGTCAGGTTCGTCGACGCGGCAATGTCGGAAAAACAAGAATCCTAATACGATGCATGTTAACACGGTGATGAATACAGAGCTGCACTGCTGGAACAAATGGTAGATTGCACCATCGAGCTGCCACATCGGAGCGAGGCTATACTCACAGCGCATGAGGGCATCTGTGGGGTATCCGTCAAGTGGAAACCGGCCCTGTCTGCAGAAATTGCCATGATGCTCTTGCGAGTGAAGCATTCAAGACGGGCGGCTGCTTCTGTCGACTTCTGCGTTGAAAAAAGTGCATCCAGAGATGCAGAGCTGAGAAGGCGATGCAGCGGTCGCGCAGATCTCGGCCGTGTAAAGAGAGACGGGAGGGAGATGGCGTCTCATGGCGGGCGACAGAGGGCACAGAGAGGCGTTGATCAGTAGAAATAGGGCCAGCCAACTGGAACCTTGGCTGACAGAATTACGGGTCGGCGAGACCAGTGATATCCGTGCGGGCTTACCCCTTCGATTGTCTCACCAGGTTTACGTGTCGATCATTAAAAAGCAAAACCGCACGCAAGACCGGCCGTCAGTAGCTCGTCTTCTTCCCTGCATTGAGTCCCGGAGACAGCTCGTCGGCCGTTGCCTGCAGGCCGGATAGGTGTTACAAACGTTGGAGTTTTTCCCCTCTCTTCTTCGTCTTCCCCATGTTTTTTTTTTGTTTGGCGAGGATGGAAGGCTGCATCAGCGTAGCACTACGTGATCTCAAGCTACGCATGATCGTCATCCCTGTAGGCCTGTCAAAGTATGGGGAGACCCAAGTATCTGGTACTAGTACCAGGCTGGTGCGGTTTAAGTAACTGCCGACACTTCATCTTGCGCTTTGTGCCGGGTAATATTTGTAGTAGGCGCAGGCTCATGCACGGCACTGCGGCTTCGAGTCCATGTATTGCGCCATGTAGAATGTAGAAAGTAGACAGCATCTGTTCGGGTGTTGGTATGGATTAGTATCAATTGTGTACAGTTGAAGTAGTTGTGTCCACGCCCGCGCCTAACGTCCGCTTGCGCGTCTGGCGTCCGCGTGCGCGTCTGGCGTCCGATTTCGCGTCTGGCGTCCAGCTCGTGGTTCTCCGACCAAGCCAAGTCCTGGCTGATTCCCGAGTGTAGTATCGACAAACACCTAATGTTCGAATTTGTCCTAGTACGTGATGTTTTGGTGTATCATCAGAGCCGTCGCAGACGGTACGCTGGAGGAGCGAAGTCCCCGAGACGATAGATCGTCTCTCGGATGTGGAATCCGAGATACGTTGGGCTCTCAACATTTCAGTTGAACGGTCACACCATCTGCAGGGCGAGTATTCAGTCCCACAGACCTGCCGGTCTTGTAAGGAGATGGACAGACATCACTATCGCGCAGAAGATGACTTCCCCTAAATAAATGCTGCATATAAGCAAACTCCCTTCGTCAATCGTTTAAACAATTATAAGACAATAAATTTGATTTCGTAATATAGGGACACCTTATACAGCTCTAAGCTTTATTGATGGCGGATGCGCCACGGGTTGGTGCTTCAGTCCTTTGGAGGCTGCGCCATACAGCACTCTAGAATTCAGCAAGGGACTAGCCCAGCGACGCCTCCTAAACACGACTAATAGGGGTTTCCCAGATCAAGCCAATATCTTCGGGCTCTGATGAACTTTATGTTGTTTAGGCCCTTCTAGGAGGTTTTCTCTGAGAAGAGCGCTCAGCGTTGAGAACACGTGTCGTTGCCGCATTCCTGCCGTATTTACTAACAGTCTGGGTCCGGAAACATGGATCGGGTGGCTAATCGATCGTCATCCTGGCCTTGTTGATTTGTTTATTGTAAATTGAGTCGTATCGATGCCTTTGCTCTTACCCACCCGACGCAATGTAAGCGCGCCTCTAGATCAAGCCGGCACGGTGGAGTGCGAGTGCTAGAAGCACTGTCACGACCTCCGTCTGCAAACACCTCTCCATTCACCCTAGCCTCGTAGTTACAGATAAGACGGGGGTTGAGTGCTCGAGTCGAAACCCCGGCAGCCACATAGCCCATTGTGCTGGTCGGAACACGGGGCGGTGTGCCAGCAAAGGTCCATGCGCGCGGTACGGATTGGTTAGCACTACGGGCCAAATGGAGGAAGGCTGCGCAGACAGGCCCGTAGACTTGAAAAAGTGCACCGAGGTCTTTGCCCTTCCTGCTACACGACCACACGGTCTGCACGTGTCAGATAAGAGAAAACACAATCTCGTGTGAAACATGCCATTCGCCCGGCCACTCGACCTTGACAGGCTTAGCCTCGTCTCCCGCCGCACGCCGCACGGAGTGTTTGCCACGTCTAGTGCTCCATGCCAAGAGGAAAATATACCGGCGCACTCTCCCGTCAGCTCTTTTTCTCCAAAATAGAATCTTGCGAACGGGCGAGTAGGATCGGATAGCCCAACTTCCATACCCCTCACCCATACCGCTCATAGCCAAGTAGGTCTTTCTGCCCACGAACCCTTCGCTATTCTTTCGCTTTTTCCCTCCTGTGTGCTAGTTAGGGTGGTTTCCGTCTGCGATGCTGCAGAAACGACTGACAGTATGCCAAAGGATATCGTCAACCGAATACCAATCAGCCATGGTCAATGCAGGCCTACAGGAATAACAAATCAGAAGTCGAGCTTTGTATTTCCATACTAGAAGAAAGGGACATGAATCTACCCTACGCACAACCTGACGGTCATACATGGCGTTGCGAGGCAAGCATGTGGACTGGAGAGAAGGTACGCTCGTGATATCCAGGCCTGTGAGGTCAAGAATTGAGTTGCATATTTCCCAACTGCCGCCGGCGAACTTGAACAGTGGCATATAGCTGACTAGTGGACAGCTGACGCCGTTTAGTGTTGTTTACTCTAATAAGCTGTGTGGCCATTCTTCCACTCACCAATGCCCATATACGGCAGATTCCAGCTCAACTCTCTGTACTGCCTGTGCTATTGCAACAAAGAACAAACAACCGCCGTGCTGGAGTGCGGAAAACGGGACATCCTGGTGATTTGCACACAGACAGCTGGCTACTATGGTCCGATCGGTCTAGCGTTGTATGTTAGCAGGGCGTTTCAGCGCCTTAGATAGACTCCGCCGATTAATAGAGCAGGACAGACCTGCATTGTTAGTTTTCGTTGTTACTGCGCACAAGCTTGCCTCATTAACCTCACTGACCGTCTAGCCGAAAGTCGAGCATCATAATGACTATTTGACGAGTTCCATGTTGCGTTGCCCATGTTGGCATCTAGAGCACAGCCGGCGTACGCCATGGAGGGCATACAGGGCAATTAACCACTCTCTGCAGAGGGCCGTTCGTAGAAGCTCGCAATGGGCGTATCCTTTGCATCACCGTGGGCTTGAGGAACCGTGCCTCAGGGAAAGGGAGCGGTCCGCGACGCCAAGCCGGGCACGCTTGACACTCACACAAGCTACCCTATAGCTGTAACCCGATTCGTCTATTGGGTTATAGTCGCGCTCTGAGCTGCCGACCGAGAGACGAATAAACTGCCTAAGAGGCGCTTACAGGGTGCCCGATTAGGACATGTGGTCATATAACGACATAAAGCACTTAGAGCGCTTATGCTATATGTGCGCTGTCAGCTATGGCAGCAGACACGTGATTACCAACACCTATATGGAGAAGCTGATAGCAACTACCACAATGCCAGAATCAACCATCTATTCGTTGCCTTTATCTGTATCTTAAATCAGTGAGGAACCTGTAGACTAGCGATCCTGTTGACTGCTGACCCAGTCTCGCACAGAGGCATGTTAGTAATAACGTGCTGCCAGTCAGTATGGACCAACATACGGTCAATCGTGGCGGACCCCAAAGAGAGGTCTAACAGCTGAGGACTAAGTGGTATAATTAACAATCAAGACGCTTAAGACTAAGCCATATAAGTGGCTATTGTGATAACGAGGAAACAACCCAAGCGGTACCCTGGACAAGACCCTCTGACTGTATAGCACGTACTCTCAACAACTTCTTCCCGCCTTCATTGTGCAGGGTAGTGGTAGGTGTCAAAAGATACGGAATCTCATGATCATTCGCGTTAGGCGATAGTCGACTGGATTGAAGAGGTTGGTGTAGGCGTAGGTCGATTCATGGTGGGCAGAGCCTATGTTGGATGCGAAGCGCGGACAGATATCACTAGTATCTTTGCAGATGAAGTGGAAAAGCCTACAAACAGGACTTTTAGTAATTGACTATATGACTACTTTTTAAAAGAAAATAAAAAATGAGGCAAAAAAGTTATTCTCTCTATTTTCGTATAGGCTGCCTAGCTATTTATCTAGTTGGTTGGTTCGACCTACTAAGGCATAGGCATTAGTACATTCCTAGGCTATCTTAATATACTACTTTAGCCCTACTATACGTCTCTCCTTACTACCCTATTTAATTTTGGATACCTTTCTAAGTTATAAGTGCTAGTTATAGAATTGTTATAGAGGTACATCCTAATTTCACAAGGGGCGGCTCTCGTAGCCACAAGGCTAGAGGTAACCCTAGAATCGCTCTTAGTAAGCTAATAATATACTAGGTATACAGATAGGTCTTTACTTAGTAAGCAATTATAGAGAGAGAAATTAAATCTTAGTTAATAACTAAGAATATATACTACGTTATCTAATAACAATTTAGTAAATATAAAAAAAAAATTCTATCCCTTAGTTATAGGTATATTACTTTTATTATATAGTATTATTTAATTATTACTTATTTTAATTATAAGTAAATATAACGTTAATATAGTTATTAGGTATTTTTATTAACTTTCTTTTAGTAAATATATAGCCTCTAGGTTTCACCTATAAATTAATAATACCAAGGAGGGATTTATATAAATTATATACACCTCTAGAGGGAGGATATTATCCGGGAATACTGTTTGGAATATAGTGAAAGTATAAAGCGGTTAATGGTTATGTGATGGTATGTTGAAAGGAGCGGGAAAGTTAGTCAGCAGGGCGCGAATGTAGGGGTCCCCCTCCATTCTCCTGTGGCTTATGTAAGCACCGTCCCTCGACGACTGATGACTAACGATTGTGCACGATGGAATTAGGTCAGCACAGACTTCGAAACCTTACCAGATATTACCTTTTACTAGCATGTAGCACATTCTCCCTTTAGAACATATTATTCATTGAACCGCACGCATTCACAGAAGAAGGCGAACATAATGATCAGACGAGTACATAAAAAGGTTCGATCAGGGTGCTCGACATGCAAGCGGAGGAGGATCAAGGTTAGAACACTTGCCATTGAGATTTTATGGACCTTTACTCACTGCGCCATGAATGCGTAGTGCGATGAAGAACGTCCAATGTGCCGTAACTGCAAAATACACGGCGCGGCCTGTATCTACGAATTCGCATTGCAGCCTTCCCCTGAAGACAGTCCTGGGCAAGCCGATGCCCATAACCGCGTTCAGGATGCTGAACCCGAAGGCCACAGCTTTAACGCCAGGCACATGATGCTCCTACACCATTTCACTACCTCTACGGCGGCAACACTGCATTCAAACGTGGAGCTGAAAAGGTTTTGGCGGGAGGAGGTCCCTCCGTTGGCATTCTCTTCTGATTGCTTGCTCTACTCCGTCTTAGCCGTGTCTTCGCTACACCTGGCGAGTATAACGCCGGATGACTGGCACACTCACTGGACGGAGGGCATTAGCCTCCACCAGTGGGCGCTCGCGAGTGCCAAGATTGAAATGCAAGCGGTCACAGATAAGAACCGCGATGCCGTGTTTCTTTTTTCCGCCTTGACCTGCTACTTTGCCCTGGCCAGGAGCCAGTGCGGCGGAAAGGAGAGGTCCACGCTCATCGAAGAGTACGATTTCATGGAATGGGCTCTGCTGTTTCGCGGGACGAGGTCGCTTATCTCGATTGATCCGGCTCTGCTGGAAAACGGCCGGCTGGCACCCATGATCAACATCGGCAAAGCACGCGTCATGCTGCTCAGTAAGCTTTTCGAAGCGGATCGTGCCGAGGTTGGGTCGCTTGCCGCTTTGCAGGCGGCTATTCAAAAACAGGTCACAGATCCTGCAGATCTCCGAATCTATGAAGATACACTACATCTCCTCAAGCGATCTTTCTATGCTGCCCGGCATCCACCGCAAAATTGTCTCCAAAACACCGACATCTTCGCATGGCTCTTTGACATCTCGAATGAGTTCATGGCTAAGCTAGAATCGCGGCACAGCATTGCAATAGCACTCTTTGGCTGTTTCGGCGTGTTGTGCCTTAGACTTCGTGGCGTTTGGTGGGTTGGGGACTGGGGCGACTGGGTCTTGAACCAGACGTACGATGCACTGAAGGAGGATCATTGGCTTCTTGAACTAGTTCAGAGTGTAGTAATGGAATTAAGTGCATAACTGGGGTATTATAATAGTACAAGTGTAAGTTCCACCCAGCGTCCATAAATGACTCGAGGCCCTTACTGAGGGATGTTGGGTAGCCCTGTGTTACAAACGATGGAAGGTGACGCAAGGCAGCCTAGGGCGGCCCAACGAAGCGACTTAGAATTAAGCCACCGTTACAACCTGGGCTGGTTGTCTGTCTATGACACAATACCAACAGACTGGGTAGTACGGGCGAAATCAATGGCCACAACGGTCAGTTGAGAGCAGTAAACGGGAGAGGAGAAAGCAACTAGCCGAATGGCCTTCGCCACCATATTCGAGTCTGACTTGTTGTTGGATACGTGCGTTCATTGATGGACCGTTCCCAATGTGCGCTGAAACTCCTGGGCACCTTCCCGTGGGGAAGCTCCCGTGTGAATTGCGTTATTGTGGTATTATGGTTCTCATTTACGTTTAGTGGAGGACCCTTCTCAAGTCTGTAGCGTGATCCCTGGTCAGTTGGCGCTGTTTGCTCAGCCTACTGGCCCTCCGGCTCAGGATGCGACCGGGCTCGCCACGAACGCATGCGTAGTGGCGAAAGCAATGAGCCGGCCGAGTCAATGTAATAGCTGGGTGCCTTTCTTCATTGCGCCATGATGGGGCGCTTGGGTGTGCTGAGCAGCGAGCGCCGGAGCCTGCACAATCTCGGCGTGAACACAGCTTCTGTTCTTCGAGTCGACCGCGTTGTAATCATCCCCCTTGATGAGTCCCCGATTAGCCAGCTCTGAGTTCGACGCTGCGGCAACATCACTGCCTCGCATGCGCCGCACTCGCATAAGCTGTGTTCAACCATTTCCTCGTGCGCTGGAGCAGCTCGGCCGTCCATATCTGATGAAATCCGGTAGCCTTCCAGAGTTGTACCTACTTCTAAATCCAATGCGATTTCTTAGGAGCGGATCGCCGAAGAATCGTGTCGGACGAGGGTTCTTCCCCTGCCCATTGACCGGCGTGTTCTTGCTGGTCAAGACGGGAACACCAGTCTGCCAACACGCTCCACGCCTGCACTACAGATCATTTCGAGATGGAGCACCACACAAACAGTAGCTTTGGACCAATTCCTTCAAGCGAATATATGTGCCTGGTAGGATAGACAGTGGTACTACCCATACACTCGTGTATTTAGACGAGCAGGAAACGGCTCATTGAATGGTCAATAGGTTCAACACCGTTGTAGTACTATGGGGCAGCCATCTTATTAGAAAAAAATAGGGAATGACAGGCGGTAGGGTTTCCCTTCATCAAGCGGCTCTTGAGCTCTTCCCCTGGATCTTAGTGCGCAGCCCGCATATCCCCAAAAGCAGTGGGGTGGCTGGTAGGCAAGAAGCAAAAGATATGCCGCACGGCGGGAGTTGAAGCTCGAGTCCGTACCAGTACGGAAAAGAGTAGAGCATTGCGAGCATCGCCTTTGAGAATTGTCAGCTCCAAGGCCGCTGGTGGATTCTTCGTGGCGACTGAGAACCGCGGATCGTATACCTTGCTTGCTCGCCGCCGTGTGTCCTAATGTGGAGAGCAGTACTGCCGGTTGAAAGAGTCGCAAAGGTTTCGGGTTCAATTCAGCCGACAATGGGCACTCTGTTCCTGGGCTGCGCTAGTCTCGAATGAAGGAAGTGGCAGGCAATCGAAATACGGGTATTCATATTCACGTCTCGCGTAAAACCGACGGACGACCAGTTGTCGTAACAACGAGGTCACTGTGGATCCCATAACTGACACTACCCAGTGTCGCTAGCAGCGCCGCTTGGAACGAGTGTAGCGGTCGGCTCTCGGCAGAATGCACTTTCCTGAAGCGAGTCATGTCTGGTGGCATCATCCACTGCGGAGACGAACCAGGTCTGGAATGCTTCTCACAGCGATAGTTGCCGAATGAGTTACTCATTTCCACGCCGTTATGACAGTAAGTCGAGTGGCCTGGAAGCGTGCAACAGTACCGCGGCATACCTATCTTTAATGGCGGGATCTGAGCGGCGCAAACCACGGTCGCCTCACGAAGAGACTACGTCGAACCTAAAGAAAACCCCCCAAACAGGCGTAACGTTTCCAATCGAGGCAAGGCCATGTTGTGCCTGTATTCCCACCCCAGGACAGTGCTTCTACGGTGGTCAAATCCCAATGGAATTGTTAAGAGGTATGACCAAGTGTGTTTGTTAAGCAGGTTCGAGCCCGAAGGGTAATCTAAATATCTGAATATTGTATTTCTAGATTTTAGTCATCCCTGTTGTATCACAGTTGCTTCGAAACGATATTTTCTTTTGCTAGATCAGCCTCGACAAGAGATAAATGTCACACCAATATTGTAAATTGTCCGCGTTCCCAGCAGCTTTCCTTTCATCACGGCGTTACCACTCGCTTTGTAGAGCTATGATATGCCTCTTGGTATTACTTCCTTGCAGTGACAGTTAAAATGCGCGGTAGAGGCTTTTGTTCTTTGCTGTGCTCTGGATCTCGTACCTTCCAACTAGGCCCCCATTCCGGGGGCCTAGCTGCATGATGAAGATAGAAATACCGCGCGCCCATTGCAATCCATTCGGTGCGGACGGCAAATTCCGCCATTGCGACGGCCAGCGTTACAGCTATAAACTTGTATCTTGCGGCGTGGTCGCGTTGCGGGGGCCCTTCCAGTTTCCCAAAAGCCGACGAATACTGACGAGAATAAGAGACAGCCGTTACCTATCGTATTGGACTACATAAACCGGCCGCTGGCCATTACCCCGAGGTTCGCACATTGATGCAACGAAGTTTTGAACTAACGTTGCTTAAAGACTCGTGATCGAATGACTGGGAAACCACTTCTCAGTGTTTGAGTACGGAAAGCTGTGTATAAAGAAGCATAATTTCCCCGGCCCAGGGGCAGAATCACGGCAACCACCCCGCTCATTACAACCCTCCAGACGCTCGAGTTCGACAATCATATCACCAGCTCCGACTTGAAAGAGCTCTCTTTGAAAGGTATTATATTTCAAACTTTGTAGAGATGAGATGTATCCCGATGGGCCAGTCTAATATGCAATATAGAATGCGTTTCACAGTCCAAATCTCGGGCCTCGCCGCCTTCACTTGCTTTTTCCTCTGCAAGTCTGCACTCTCAGCGGCAGTGCAAGCACCGGCTTCAGAGCTTGAGTATAGTCAAAGTCACCTTCCGCAAGAGCGCTTGTCTACCGAAGAGGTGCAAGCAATGAAGGATGAGCAAGCGTATCCCTCAGGCCAGATCCTTTCATACGCTACGCTACCAGTAGACCCCGCGTCCAGCAACGCAACCCAACTCGTGCCCGTCATCCAAGGTGATCCAGAGATCCTACTCGACAATGAGGACGGCGCACATGCCCGCTCATTGTTCGCACGCGCAGGCCCTAGCTGTATCGTTTGGGGTAGGATCTCAGGATCTTGCGCCATCACGTATTGTTGGACTGCGAATGGTGGCTCCATTCGAACGGCACATCTTACAATCACGGGAAGCAACGGCAGATCCAACCCACGGAGCGTTTCCAGTTCAAACACCGGCATTATGGGCAACTGGGAGCATACAGGCGGATGGGGACAGTGGTTCAACAGCGGCCACGAATGTTCAAACGGCAACACGGAGCTAGTGACACTGCACCGCCTCGGAGCCCAGACAACGCCCTCGCTGACGTTGGGTGCAAACTCTATGCGCGCTACCGTGGACCACCTTCAATGCGACAACTGCATCTTTACTAATCTGGAATGCGAGGGAAATCTGGTCAACAACCTAATCGCGTTCACAAATGGCTTTAGCCATGGCTCTACTTGCCGAGGCAACCCGGACGGCGAGCTATGATAGTCAGCAGCAGCCACAGACCATTGAACATGGGTTTTGGCTAATATCTTAGCACAAAACTAGGATATTAGGCCAAGATTGTGTTGTTATGGACGATTAACCAGCCTCGTCTACCATCCCGTTGCTTTTATAGGCGAGTATCTGTTGACATAGGTTTTACGGGTTTCCCTGTGTCCCTAGCTGAATAGAACAGATAAATTATCACCACTTATTATCTGAACTGATATATAATCATGTATTGAGAAGAATAATGAATGGCGTGAACCTGTTTCTCGTATCATAAATATGTTTTGCGGGGAAATGGGGTGTGGGGGCATGTCGACGTCGACGGCTAGATTATATGGTCGAGTCTGGTGTTATACGGAAG